>JACGTJ010019962.1:0-10506 GCA_014858695.1 Chrysomya rufifacies | reverse complement strand
CGGAAGAAGCTACAGTAATGAAATTTGAGGTGTATCATTAGATTTTTGTTTTGCAACCTTTACTCTACTATCTAATGATATACCAAAATTCCATCATTGAAGCTTGGAAGACGAAATTTGGTGTCAAAAAATGTATATAAAATGTGAATATCTACATGATGAAAAGCAGTTCTATGTTATATTTTGCAATATCGACAAAAAAAAAAAAAAACATCTTCAATTTTTAAAATCTCTTCAATCTCATATTCAATACATAATCAATTACTCAAAAGCGTTTGAAATGTGGGAATTTTTTATAAATTTTGTATATCAAAACAATATACTAAATTTCGAATGAATTTACAATTTTCAACACTTCTATATCTGAACTAAAAACACACACTAAATAAGAACTAACCTAGAACTGCACTAGATCTTTACTAGTACCGAACTAGAACTGAAATGAACTAGAACTGAACTAGAACTAGAACTGAACTAGAACTGAACTAGTATATTCTGTAATATTGAAATCAGTCTGCCAAATTGGAACATCTGTTATTGGAGGGATATTGGAGTCTACAAGGATAAGAAATGATCACATAATGTTACAAAATAAGGCAGACTTCTGAACATTTAATGTAACCAATTAAATGGAAAATTTCGAAATTTATTTTTATTATTATTAATATTTCAAACTTCATACATTAATTAAAAAAATTATAAGTGATTATAAAGAATTTTAAAATTAAACATCAAATTAGGCTAAAAAGGAATCCAAAAATTAAAAAGTATATATAGATAAATAACAATCAGATCGATCGTTTAATAGAGTTGTATATTGCATTATGGTTTTGAAACCTTTTCTTGCTTGTTTTCAAAATACGATATTGTTTTTGTGATTGAAAGAGTTTTTAATTAAATGAAGTCTGCAATTTTGCAATATGTTATTGTAAATTATGTACTCGTAATTTATGTTTGTTTGTTTATTTATTTAATTTCTTATTTATTTACTAAATAGGCTTGGCTTTTGCTTCTTTTGTTTAATATTTGTTTGTGATAATTTATACATTCATAAGTATTGTATTTGTAATTTAATATATTTTTTTGTTATTGTAGCTGCTAGGTGCAATTTAAAAACAAGAGTGAGAAAACAGTTTATTAAATTTAATTGATTGATTGATTGATCGTTATAGACAGAGAATTATAGAGAGAAAGAGAGTAAGAGAAATATGAAGATTTTTTTCTTTTAATTATTTTTTTGCAGTTAGTAGTAAATTCCTGATATCTCTGTTGAGTTTTTACTTTGAGTCACTTTAAGTTCTTGCTCTTATAACACTTCCAATCGTACCAATAGTTTTTCTTTTTTTTTCTAAAAAGTTTAGGTTTTTTTGAATTAAACTCAATTATTTTATAATTCATTTTATTTTATAAAAGAAATGAGCAAATTAAAGGGGAAATTTTTTAAGGTTAAATATACAATAACTTTTATATTGAAAGTAATAATATTAAAGGAATTGAATCAGTTACGTAAGAGTTTTAAAACATTCGTTTGCAGAAGATCAAGGTTATGTTTAATATGCATCAAACCGGGCAAACGCTTACATAATCTGTCGTTGTCATTTTCGAACACAACATTTATGCTGTTGATCAATTCAGGACATTGTAATACAATGGTTTTGACAAGGTTATGGCAACTGATAATGAATCAGATTTCTTGCGATATTGGTATATTGTAATATTAATGTTATTGTAAATTCTAACCTCTTTAAATTAAAAATGATAATATTTTAACTTAGATTTGTTTTTTTTTTATAAATATATATATAAATATATAGAAAGCTTTTTATAAAAGCAGGCAATATAAATATATGACTAGATTTTTAATATAATTTTATACATTTCAGTAGTTTTTCTTTAATATATATTTAAATAAATATATATTTATAAATATGTATTATATATAATGTATAAATGGGCGGTAATGGGCGGCTAGGATTTTTGTTATTTTATGTAATAGTATTTTTATTTATGTATATATGTTGTATATTTAAATATTTATATATTTATACTTTATGGTGGGTATGTATATGTGATTAAGTGAGCGTTTTTATATATTTAAAGTTTAGTGATTGGTAGTGACTAAGACAGCAGGGAATAAATAAAAAAAAAGTTATAAAGATTGTTTTTTTTTAAAGGGATTTGGGTTCATTTATATATCTTCTTGGTTGGATTAAAAGCTCTGTTGCGTTTGTCATACATACATTCTTAATTGTTATTTTAAATATAACACACACACACTTACAAGTCAAAATAAAACTCAACAAGCAAAACCTAAAATTGGTTAACTTTTAGTTCGTTGCCTTGCAACTGCACCAAACGGAATGCTTCACGTATTGTCGGCGTCATTAATAATTTTAAATTTCCTTCTGCCTCACCGGGCAAAGATCTCAAGAGTTCCATTGAAGCCACTACTAGTTGTGCCAATGCAGCTCTTTTATAATTACTATCCTTGAGTATACTGGTGGCTCTTTGTTGTTCAATTTCAGGCGATATTGTTTCAGTTTCTGGTTTTTGTGGACGATTGGTATCAAAAGGATTGTTACGACTTTTAGGTTGAAATTCACTTATCAAAGTGGTCATAGTAACACTTTCCTCTTCGGGAGTATGTGTAGATCTTTGTGGAGAATAATCGTTGTTTTCTGCCAAACCCGTGGAACTGCCATTTTCAATATTGCCATTTATTGTAATACACATAGATTTAATACTTTTGCCTGTTGTGCCAACACCATTATCGGTAGCTCTTAGACGTCCATTTTCTATATCATGTAAAGTTGAATTACTTAAATATAATTCGCACACCAAATTCCAGGCGTCTTGTAGACAAAATAAATATCTAACGAAATTTTCCTTTTTCTTTACTTTGGTAGTATTAAGTCTTGAACAGGATTCTAATATGAAATTTAAATCTTCTGGACCCAAGTTGTATATAACTATATCATTTAAATAGGAATCAACCAAAGCTATATAATAAATCATCCAGGAAGAAGTCATTTGTTTGTATAAATTTGCTGCATACTCTATGTTGGCAACTTTTTGCATGAGAAATTTGAGTCCTGGTCTAGAGTCAAATTCCAAAGCACTTGTTAGGAACTGCAAGCAGCAACGTAGTAAAATTTCCTTGGAACGGAAATCTAAATCATAATCATAACATTGCTGAGTAGCGGTGGTGTAGTTGTCAAAAATACAAGTTGATACAGCTTGGGGAACACATTTTAAGCGTGACAGCAATAATTTAGCTACCAATTGTAGCAACATTTGATTAGCCAAAAGACCCACTACTAATGTTTTAAAAGGTATTCTTATAACAAAATTATCCAAATTAGAATTGAAGCCATTATTTTGAGGATAAAGCAAAAATGAGTAACTACGATCGTCTGTTAAATGTTTATCCAAATGATTATTTAACTTTACGCCAGGTTCACGTTGATTGTCGGAAAGAAAAACTTGTTGTGCCAAGCTATAAATACGTGTTAGTTCTTCCAATGAGCTATCACGGCGAGCTGCCACTTTAACATTAGCACAGTCACCATAAAAGCTATTTGATTTTTCATGGAAAGCAAATGATAATTGTCTTAAAGGAGCTATGGTTACTGTGCAGGCTCGATGTATGGCTGAACAGGCTATCATCCATTGATATTCATTAAACAAAGTACCGGTGGACAATATAACATGTTTCAAACAAGAAACACCTACTCGGGCCACAGTTTCCTGTACCTGAGCTGAACATTCAATGAGCACTAATAGCAATTGCTTTAAAGCCAAAGTAGCCGAGTTCGATACCTTAGTACTAGACTCTTTAGCATCTGCAGAACCTTCCTCACTTGATATACTATCATATTGACCAGTCCCATTGCATGTTGTGCCATTAGTCATTCTCTTTTCTACAGGTTCAGTAACGAATTTCAATTTAGAGTAGGCATTATCCGACGGTTGAACTATTTGTGTCACCCTAGTTCTGGTATGTGTTGTTTGCTTGCGTACTTCAGGTAATGACATTTTTATAAAATCAACTACCAAATCTGTGGTCATGCAACAGCAATGTTTGAAATTCTTTTCCACTGTCTGCCAGGAAGTACCCGTTTTGTTAATATACCTCAACCAATCCTGTATCATTGGTATGAGCAAATGATTAATACAATAGAAACCAAATTCTATACCCGGATTTGTAAGTAAATTCTTAAAATGCTTAAAGATTGTCTGTAATATGGGAGCTTGATGTGAATAAGGACAAACTATCAAGGAGTTGGTTAGACCATCCAACAAAAGAAACCATACTTTTAACACTCCTGAAGGTTTATCCATTTCATCTATCTTCACTATGGTATCTTTGTCAATATGTAAAGAGCGATAAGATATCATATGTTGTTCATTTTTCGTTTGTAAATAATCGTTGCCAAAATATGTAAAATTTTCCATAGAGTTTGGTATATTGGCGTCTATGATGTGTGTATAGGAAATGCCCTTGATCTTATACGTGGAATGAAAATTAGGACATTTCGGCATATTATACATGAAACCCAAAATGGAAGAACAACGTTCTAGGAAACGTAGAGTTTCATGTAAAAATTCTGTGGGTCGGAAGTTGTTATTATCCTCTTCGTTGCCATTGTTAGACCCATTAGAACTGCCACTCCCACCTCCGCCACCTCCCCCACCAGAACTCCCCCCTCCAGCGCCAGGAACTTCGAGGAAGGATAATAAGCATAAGATACAATCGAGGCCCGCATTAGCAAAAACCAACGTGTTATCGGAATCTAAAAATACCCTAAATATATCGATAATATTGCTGGCATTTAGCATGCGGCTACGGGCATTGCGCAGAGTACCAAACAATGGACGCCAACCAGAACGTATTTCCGTACGATGAGCTTCTACAATTTCATACAAACAAGCCACTATTTGATCTTGCACATCAGAGTCACAAGAATCCATACTCAAGAGATTCTCAAAAGGCTTAAGTAAAGCTTCATTAAAATGGAAGTAGGGTAATTCGGATTGTTCCACTAATAAAGCTGTTACAATATCATGTATATATTCTATAGCTCTTTTTGAGATCACGCGATCTCGATGACAAGCTGTATCCATCAAATGAGGTCCCGTTATAGCCCATACTTTTAGAATGTGCAGTAAAGGTCGAGGACTTCGAAATACTTTCAAAGTAACATCTCCAATTCGATGTAATAGCAATGACATGGGTAAGGTATCATGTTTACGCCAACCCTTACTAGGCCACCATACGCGACTGCCTTTACGTGTTGTGGTATTCTTATATAATTGTTCCCGTGAAGCCTTGCAAAGATTTTTCAAGAACTGACATAAAGAGGGCAAACTTAAACGTTCTGCAGCATCACTAAACAGATTTTCAGCTTGGTGTGATAAACCACAAAGCACTTTGGTAGTATCGCTTGGACTTAACAGCACAGTTTCATTGGTACCGGAGTAGACTTTTAAAATGGAAGAAATATTTGTGTTAGGACTTCTGAGTGGTGCTTGTAAGAAACTATAGACATCAACACTGCAATAAAATAGATTAAGTTAGTTTCGTTTTGATGTTTTTAATGGATTGTAATTGGTTAGTACTCACCAAGTTTCATCATCATCTATGGGTATAGAAGCCAAATTAAGCTTATCATTTTGTCCCCCACTGCTTTGTAATTTCTCACCGGTTTCTATATCACGATTACCATTAGGAGATGTAGACGGCACTGTCGGATTACGCATGCTAAATATTTCATGTTCCAATTGGCTGACATGACGACAAACAGCAAATATGGATTGCCAACAATCTGGACTATAGGAACCTAAATTAAGACCACCACTTAAAACCACATCCATCGACAAAGCCTGACTGGCCGAAATACGAGGACCAGTAGTTTGACAAACATTTGAAGCCAATAAATTAAGGATTTTGCCCGCCAAGTGCTGTAGATTTAAATTATTGCTTAACGTAGCAGCCTATAAATATTGAAAATAATAATTATTATAGAATTTAATGCTTCAATATAAATATGTATACGAAAACCTACCGAATGTAAACCATCCAAACACATGGCATACAAAGCTTCTCCATTCGATTTGGCTGTTTTACTTTTAACTCTTAAGGTACGTTTCGATAAAGCGACAAATTTACTAGAACTGGTGGATGGCAAATCTCCTAATCCTGAACTTAATACCAAAACCATAGAATCCCAGCAACATGTTAACAAACGTCTACTCAACTTCTTGGCTGCTTCACGTCTGGCCAAACTTTGTTCATCATCTGTGTACTTAACATTGGCAGTTTGTAATCTCTGCCATTCCGACATCATTTGCGTGGGTCCCAAACCTCCTGCATCGCATAGCATATCTATCAAGGCACAACGATTATTGCCACCCTCTTGGTCGTTACTATCCAAAGACTCTAATATATTTAAAATCAAAACACTTTGATATAATTCACACAGCCAGGCTGAGGAAAGATAAACTAAGACGCCGGTATTCTGGACGGAAGTAACAAACTGTTGCTCAGACATGGGTATCATAATTTCTTTTTGCATGTCCGCATAATAACCGGCTTTCTTCAATTGCCAACTAAGCAATAGAGCTGAATAGATTGCCAAGTAAATACCATCTGCATTAATGACGGTAAAATTGTAATCAAAATCTGAAATATTTGCGCTATTCTCTTGACACACGGCTGATGCAAATTCTTGCATGGCTTCATCCACCTCTATGCAGGAACGTAAACGCAATAGTTTGGGCACCAAATCCAATTGCAAAGCTTTAGCAAAATCTCTGGCATGTTGTCTATCTGTATCGACATCAGAACGCACTGGTATAACAGGCACTTCTAGATTTGTATAGGGCCATCGATTAAGTTCTGCCCTTGAAGCTTCATCACTGGAAGTTGAATGTTCTTCATCTTCTGGACCCTCTGTATCACCGGAACCATTTGAGGCATTATCATTTTCGATGTGATGATCTCCATCACTTTCAGATCCCGAAGAAGCTTCATAAACACTTTGACGAAATTCAACAACTGCGTCACGATATGAAGCTGGTAATCGGGCCATAGATTGATAAGTTAAAGGTCCTGTATAGTCCGCATCTTTGAGTTGACCATAACGTGAATTAACTACATTAACAATTTGATCACTTATCATTGTCTCTGTTAATTCTCCGGTACACAAAACTTGTAAACTTTGCAGAAGTGCTACCATACATTCAACGCTGGCTTGTAGACTAGCTTCAACTACGGTGGCATTGCCGGCTCCATAAGCACACTCCTCCATGGCATCGATCATTCTTAAAGAATGTGAGTTAATATTAAAAATATTTGAAATAAATGGAGAAACATAGCCGGAAGTTTATGATTTCCGTGTATTTCTATGTTTTTATCACTTACAATCTAAATAAAGCCATTTCATCACTGCAACCTTGAGCGGTGGTTTTATCAGCATAAAGAATCACAGCTAAGTCAATTAAACGTTCGGGACTACGGAAAATTTCTCTAACACATTTTAAAGGTTCGGTACGATTCTGTGGAGTAGGCAGCAAAAGCATACGATGGAATAAAGCTTCTAACATAGGTCTCAAAGAACCATGAGAACCAGCTATTCTTAACAATTGAATACCCGTCAAATAAACACAACGAGCCTGAGCACCATCTAAACCAGGACCGGTGAAAAAACCCCTAGCCTCATTTTCAATTATGTGCAAAGCATCTCTGAAAATAAAGTACAAAAACGTTTAAAAGAAATATTGTTGTACTACTTTCGAAAACCTACTTGTAAGTAAACTTCTTATCCAAATTAACTCTACCCGGTGAACCTAAAGCTGCCGCCAAAGTAGGACAAAACTTTTGCCATAAAAACGAAGTAAAATGAGGATTTGCGTATACATTGCGGGGCAAAGAAGAAGTCAATGTCAATATACATTCAGTTAAGTATAAAGTGCAAGTGTTTTCCACTTTTTTATTAGGTGAATTGTTAACATTCGGTTCCACCAAACGACTGCAAAGCCATTGCATTACCGGTATTACTTCATTATACACAGCAGTGGCTTGAGTTTGTGTCATTAATCCCGCTGGTGCAGTTTTCTTAACATCTTCTGCTTCTTCTATAAGGAATGTACAAAATGTCCTTAGACATTGTGATGCAGCTGCTAGAGAAGCGGCTTTTGTTGCTCTTGATCCAAGTTCCCAACATTCTCCACAACGTGATAGTATTTCTATGAGCAATCGACCGTTAAGAGTACAGGCGGGAGAACAAGCCATTGCTAGGAATAATCTTAATACATTGACTACTGTATCTTCATTACTGGTTGTGGGTAAAATACCAGATGTAGCTCTTAGTAATTGAGCTGGTAACCAAACTGAATCATCTTCGGGTTCGAGACCAATATAAAATCTTTCATCTTTAATAATTCTCTAAAAAAAATGTATTGAAAATATAAAAGACAAATTTATAAAGTTAAATACATAAATAATTATAATTATATGTTTTGAATACTATGATCGATTATATGACAACAAAATTGTATAATGTGATTAACAAGTCATATGTAATCTCTTATTAAAGTGAGAGAAAACTGCAAGGTTTCACAAAATTTTGTGTCAAATTTACTTAAAGAAATGTAAACAACAAAGCATTGTTGTTCACAATGCAATGTAACCGAGTTGAAAAAAATGTTCTAGTGTGTATTTACTTACATTTGTTAGACAAAGGAAAACTTTTCTGTTATTTAAACAATTTTATTTCACTGTTAATTGATTTGAATACTTAATGTAATTTTAAAATAATGAGAAAATGTAAACGTTCTCGTAAAATAGGAAATTTTCATTAAAAATTTATTTCATGGTTGTTTTAGGAAAATTAGATTTTATTTAACAATTTTATGTTTTCATATAATATTCGAATTTTGAGAAGATATCTGTGGGTTTACTGTTTAACCTATTTTTGCTTTATTTCTTTGTTTAAATAAAATAATTAGCAATTTTACGTTTTTCAATTAAAATTCAACTTTTGAGACGAATTTTGTGAGTTAACAGTTTTTAACTCTTTTTTCCTTTATCTCTTCATCTTACCAAGCAATTTTATCATTTTCATGTCAAAATCGGTTTTTTTTAGGGAAAATTGATTGATCGCAAATAATATTTTTTTTTATACCCACCATCAAAAATTGATGGGTGCTATATTGGGTTTATCACTCCGTTCGTATGAAATCCGATTTTCATACGAACGACTAATATTGTTTGAAAATAAAGTTATTAACATTGTAAATTATTATCTTCTAATTCTGAAATTTCTAGCAATTTGAAATTCCTAGAAAATTTCATTGGTGGGGCATAATTTTCATATCCATATAATCATATTCAGATTGATTATATGTAACAGGATGTGAAAAGAAATTTGCTATAATTGTCATATAATCATTCCACTATCTGTGATTTTCAAACCATTAAAATAAATTTACATTTTCTTAATGCATTTTTTATAATCCTCAAAGTAATATCCTTCAACACCTATCAGATTTTTGTCATCAACTTAAAAATAACACCTTTATAACAAACAAACAAAAAAATCTTTTTAAAAATGTATTGTTTAGATCTCTTTCTCCGTTTCCACAATTTAATTCCGTTTAGTGCTATCGTTCTTTTATTCTACTTCTCGTAATACATAACAATTGACATTTTGATTTGAAAACATTACAATTTTTAATCCTTTGTCGTTTTTTTTAACGGTGAATTAGGCGTGAGGGAGGAGTATAAAATGCTAAGAAGATTTAAGGGTAGTCATTGTAGGGTATTAAATAAAAATCAGGAAATTCTATACTCGTTTGTTCAACAAACAATATTTCCTTGATACAACATATGAAATCAACGAGCATTAAACAAAAGCTAAATAATAAATAATAAGCGAAAGTTGGATTGTTTGTGTATGTGTCAAGATGTACATTGGTACAATAAATATGGTTATATGAATGGATTATTGTTTGGTTGAATAAATGAATGGTGGTGATGGGTACAACCATTGTTATATTCCATTTAGACAAAACGACACTTGATCCTTTTGTGCACTCGTTGAATGCAATGAAATACATTCATACTTGTGTATGTAGAACCACATACTTAGAAATGTATGTATGTAATTGTAGGGATGTTATGTATCCGGTAGTTTCTTTTAAGTTTTTCTTCAATAGAAAATTTATTTGCCGGAAATTTTCTATTTTATAGAAAATTTGCCATAATTTTGTTATAGAAAAATTCACCGTAAATTTTCTATTTAAAAAATTTGGCTAAATTTTCTATTTTCCAGAGATTTGCTGTAAATTTTTTATTTTATAGAAAATTTGCCGTAACTTTTTGTATCCACCATCAAAAAATGATGGGGTGTATATTGGGTTTGTAATTCCGTTTGTAACATGTTAAAATATTCGTCTAAGACCCCAACATGTATATATATTCTGGGTCCTGCTAAGATTCTAAGT
>JACGTJ010019953.1:0-12908 GCA_014858695.1 Chrysomya rufifacies | reverse complement strand
CTGAACTAGAATTGAACTAAAACTGAACTGTAACTGAACTGGAACTGAATTAGAACTAAACTGGGACCTGAACCCCTTGAATTAATTTGGAATAATACACATTACGTTAAATTATTGTTTTAAGAACTTAGTAAATAAATAAAAATAAAAAATAATTATAATAAAATATTTAGAAAAAAGAAGTGAACAAAACATTATTGACTTTCTTTCTAGCTAATTACACTTGAATAAGATTAAATGTATATTTAGAAGTTATTTAGTAATTCTTTTCATTTTTTATCTTATGTAATCGAATAGTTAAATTAAATGATGATCATTTGTTTATTATTGATTTAAAAGATTCCTTACATTTCCATTAGTTTAAAATATATGAAATTATGGCAAAAAGGGACAACCCTAAAAAACAAAGATATAACGAAGTTTATTGTTTATTTATTACATGACTTATATATCATATTTGTATATATAGTTTCATATTTGTGTCCGCATCTACCATGGAGACCACTGTACGTAACCACGCAGTTTATTTCAGGGTATAAATTTGTAAATTAATGTTTTCTGTTTTTCTTAGCTAATTTTATTGATTTTATGTGTTTTTTGATTTCAAGTTATTTTAAATTTTATAAAAAAAAAAAATTTGGAATTTCAAGAAAAAAAAACATGGCTAATTTAGAAATATATTGATTATTTTTTGCGAAGGGAAATGTATTAAAATATTTGCGATTTCGAATCTTAGTAGAAGTAAACATGCTGAATTGTAAATGTTTTTTTTTATTAAATTATTTGGAAATGTTGAAGGAATTACGTTACAAAAACTATAAAAAGTCGAATTTATTACCTAGGAACGTATATTTTTTCTATTGTATATTTAAATAATCATTAAATAAAAAATATAAGTATTAAACGTTTTAAAAATAATATAGAAAAATTATGTGCTTTATCAATTAAATAAATCAAAAAGCATTTAAGCTCTAATTTGAAAGCTAATTTTAATTAAAGTAAAAAATTAAAGAATTTTTATTATAAAAATTATTGGAAATTTACACTGATCGATAAAAAATTTGATTATTGATTACCTGAACAGAGATGAGATTTCAGTTTTAAAAATGTTTGTTTTAAAATGTTATGGCAACTTAGCTAATAAAGCCTTTGAATATTCTACTTCTATAAAAATTCCTAATGGTAAACCTCAGAACACTTAACTGTCTTTCAAACCGATTTATAATCAGTTTCTGGTTGAACCTTACCACATTTTCACAAATCTAAAAGGAATTATTATTCGTACGCTTTTGAGACGGTTTATTGTTATGACGAGAAAGTCTGCTTCTTTGCAGGATCATAATTTGGAAGCATTTTTCGATATCTTATCATTGTCCAGCAATAAGATCTCAACATGTAGTGAGAAATCGCTGTAATTTTATCTAGCTGTAATAGGACAAATAGTCAATGTTATCATTAAGATCATTTGACTCAATTATGTTGTAATTCTGTTCATTAGTTTCAACAAGGTTATCTACATAAAAATTAACTGAAACAAAATGCAGGAATGTCGGAATCTGTAAAACATAGAAATTCATAGGATCTCAAATTTGTGTCCATTTCTTAAACAGAATCTTTTATCCTAGATAGAATTCTAGTTCTACAACTTTGCGAAATTTGGTTTGGACGAAAAATCAATTTCCTGAATTAAATTCTTAGCCATCTCTCAATTTTAAAGGAGAAAGAAAGATGTTTACCTAAATCAGTCATCCGTTAGTTCTTTTCTAGTGGGAATTCTAGTTTTTACAATGCTGATTGTGGTAACAATAACCAATCACATGTTTCACGTTTTTTTAAAGCAGACAGAGAAATCTTCTCAAATTGGTCATATTTCTACCCAATTTATGAGCACTTAACATCACTTATACTAGTGTTAAGAACCGGTTATTTAGTATCGGTAATCCCTTCAATGCGGTGAAAATATGTTGTTTGAATTCCAAAAATATGAATTCTAAACTTCGAATTTGCAACTGTGATCTGAAGTTTCCTAATTTCAAGATTTAGGCATTTAAAAATGAGACTTATTTAAAATTAATGAATTTTTATGTTAAACCTACACTTAACTTATTAGATTTATAGAACATATAACGTTAAAAATTTCCGAAAGATTAACTTATAATGAAAATATTCATTAAGGAAAGTGAGATGATTAAAAAGATACAATACAATTTCTATGATTTCAATAATGTAAAAATATTATATTAATCTCTGTCATTCTTCGCCAAGCTAGAATTCCATAAGAAAGTACGTATATACGATTTTGGTCTTAAATGGATTGGTTAAAAGTAGTGTTAATTTGAAGATGTTTTAAAGAATGGTATAAATGATAACTGAAATCAAATACTATATTCAGGATAAACTATTTCTTTGATGATCAGTGTTTTTCTTGTGCATACTTTGTTACTTAATTCAGTAAAATAATTATCCTATAAAATAATATAACTTATAATAAATAAAATTTAAACTTTACTTAATGAAATTATAACAAAATCAAAAGAAAAATCATACAAATTTCTATAAAGAGAGTTTCACAGTAATAAATAAGAGGAAAAAAAAGAGTAAAAAGATAGTGATTGATTGAAATATATGGCAATAATGGTGATAATATACCAAACATGCCACATGCTTTGTCAAATTACTTACATACATACACATCACATAAATATATATTTGTTGTTGTTTTTTTTCTACACATATTTACATACTACATTAAATGCATAATTATTGAGGTTGTTGCAAGGATTTATGTATACACATGTTTGTTGTTGTAGTTGTTTTAACGTGCAAATTATTCTACTAGTTATCATTTCATCAACATACAACGTTACATAAAAACATTTAATAAGATATAAATTTACAAAAATAGACAAATTTAATTAATAAAATTAAACAATTTAATTATAAATAAACGACATTCAAAACATTTGGTTGTGGTGTTTTTTTTCTTTACATACACATACATACATACGTAATTGTGGTATTTATACATATATGTATATGTGAGCATGTGTGTGTGTGTGTTTATATGTATGCCTGTTTCTTTTTGTGAACGTAATTGTGTATGTGTTTTATTTCCTTGTGGCAAATTTATGAATTAAAAAGGAATGTTTTGATTTTAATCTGAATTAATTTTTCATACAGTAAAATAATTTGTTTATTCTCTAAACGTGACATGGACTTTCAATATTGATAATTTAAGATTAACATTATCTACAGCAGCAATTGATAGTTCGATTTTATAACATTGGTTTGTTTGTTCCAAATGTCTCTCTTTGTGCTCCTTTTACATTTATATTAAAGACAGACCACTTAGGAGCGCATCCAAATTCGAAGTGAAGAAATGGCTTATGCAAGATAATAATGTGGGTGTATCAACATGATTCTTTAGAGAAACAAGCAGCAATACATAAGAAAATTATTACACCCAACTTTGAATCTAATTAGCCCATCAAGAAGGTGAAATTGATAACAAATATGAATATATTCGACATGATTGAATCTTTGATACCCACTATTAACAGGTCTTATGCAACGTAGAAAAAATGTGGGTAGAAGGCACAAATTTGTTTGTTTATACAAAATCGAACATAGTTACATATATGGAGAAAATCTATATATTTTAATATAACTAAATAAGAGAGATTGGCGGAAATATTGGAATATTGGAAGGGCAAATACTGTTATATCGGCTTAAAATCTTAACCGGACCCACATTATGTTGGTATAGATGGATATTTTAACATGTTACAAACACACTTAGTATAACCGTCATTATTTTTTTGACGGAAGGTATAAAAAAGCAATTTGTATTCAATCCAAATGCCACATATTTGGTAAAATTATGCTATTTGTAATTGCATTTAACTGCAATTATTAGGTTATATAATTATTACTTAACCTATTCCTTTTTGGTGCCATAAATGATGTCACGTTCCCGTTAATAGTCTCTCTAAAGAGAAAAATATTTAAAGAATCACCAAGCACACAATCACTGGTAGTGAAGGCGTTAAGTTTAAACTGAATTTTTAACGGGTTTCAAGTACACATGAATACTTATGACATCGAATTGTCAACTAATATGGAAGTTAATTTAAAAGTTGTCTTGGTCTGTTTAATTTCTAATTTCAGCAAAAACTATCATTCGAGTGCTGAGGGGATTGGTGACTCCAAAGGATATATCAAATTCATAATGTTCAGGCAATAGTATAGCATTAAGAAATCAAAATATCTAAAGTTACGAATTAGATTACACTGGGAATCATTTGATAACCAATGAAATTGCTTTTGTTTGTGAAATCTGAATGTATTGCTTCAATTTTTGATAGCTGAGTCTGGCTTTAAACGAAATTGAGAAAAATTCCCAGACGAATGACAGCTCAAGAAGTAGTTTATATTATAATATGTGACTTAAATTTGTATCAGTAGTGTGTGTTTGAATCACTTTACAAATTTGAAATCACAGTAATATTCTAATGGAACTATTTATTATATTTTTACTGTATGAAAAATTCAATAATATGTTAATATTTTAAAAATAATATGATAATAAATAGAAATAAAATAAAAGAAAAACATTCAAAAAGAGTTAAAAGAAATCTAGAATGAAAATAGTTAGAATGTATTTAAAAATGAAGATGTTAGATTTTCGGCAAATTAAATGAAATATTAGAACTAAATAAGTGGAAATTAAGGATTTTTGTATTGAAAATTATTATTATTATTATTTTGTAAGACAAGGGCACTCCTTCAATACACAACTACAAAAGGTTGGAAAAAAAGAGAAAAACAAACGAAATTTTAACAAAAAAGAACTAAATGAAATAAAAGAGTTTGCACTAGATTAAACGATATTGAATTGGATTTGTAATAAGAAATTGATACTGATATTGGATAATATGTTTAGTTTAGTTTATTATATGGGTTCACATACTTTTTTCGACCTTACTAAAAAACAAACAAAATTCGAGACAAACCGAATAGAATTTTAGTTTCAATTTAGAGAAGCAGTATTTTTCTACTCAACGATTATTTTCTTTCTTTTTTTTTTGTATTTTTTTATTTCTTAAGTATTTATACTACCAGCAAACTTTTGTTTTACAAAGTTTGAAGGAAATTTTTGAAATATTTAAACGTTGTTATGGCCAATTTGTTGTTGTTTCATAATTTGGTGGGAGATTATTATTAATTGTTTTTTTGTTTTTGTTAATTTTATATTTTTCTTTAATAATGAAGACAATAAAAGAAATTTAAAAAAGAAAATCATATAAATTAACGGAAAATACTTGAAAATAATCGTAAACTTAAGAAAGACATTTATATACATCGGTAGTAGCAGTAGTAGAAAGACATTTAGTAGTAGTAGTAGTAGTAGTTATAATAGTAGTACGAGTACAATACTAATTTAAAATAGTAGTATTAATTAACATTAGTAGTAAGTAGTAGTATTTTGATTTATGCACATTACAGAATCAGTTTGACACATGACACTAACTAAAGGTATTTCTATCTAGAGTGTGAAATGGCGATACAGATGTATAAAAATCAAGAAAATCAATTAAACATTAAAGAATAACTGGAAAAATGAAAATTTGTATTTGTTTTTAAGAGAAATGAGGAAAAGATCTTTTGTAATTCTTTTAAATTCTCAAATTTGTTTTGAAAAAGATTTTATTTTTGGTAAAATTATAAACATAACGAATTGTCTTGAATTGAATTGATTTCGGTTTTGATTTTGGAAATAAGAAATACAAAAACAAAATGAAAAAAATGTTTTTTCTGTTGTAGATTATATTGAGTATAAAAATATATAAATTTATTTTTTAAATAAAATATTTTATATTTTGATTTAATGGTGGTCTTTTGTAGGAGTTTTGTTTTATTTTTTATATAGTTATATAAATATTTTAGTTATTATTATTATAGATATTAATATATTTAGTATTTTGAACAAAATTTATTTATTTTTTTTATATATATTTTTTCGAACGTAAACGACGAAACGAAAAGAAAATATACTGCCAAACGCAAAGAGAAAGAAAAATAAACATATAAATTTGTTTTGTATTTTTTTTTCATTAAAGTTTTAAATAATTATTAAAAATACATATATATATTTTTTTGTTATTTGTTAAATGGTTCTCATATTTATCTTATTCTCAAAAAGGATGTGTTTAGGCGGTGTATTAGAAACTTAAAAATGTACAAAAACAAAAATTTTATATAGTACAAAAAAAGATAAGGAACTATTTCAGTTTATTTCTTCTTCTTCTTCTTTTATATTTTGTTTAACTCAGTTTTATTCTTAACTTTTTGTTTTGTTGTCAATTTAGAAGTGAAACAAAATCATGTTTTTGAAAAAAGTAAACAAAAAGAAAAAAACTATAGTTTTAATTTAAAAACTTAAAATATTTGCATAAAAGGTACAACTGGCAAAGAACTCCGAAAATTTTTCACTTTTTCTAAAAACACAAAATAATGGGTTTAGGGTTAAGGAACTTAAAAGAAATTATATTAATTTAACTCAAATTAAATTATAAATTATTATTCACCCATTTTTTGCTACTGTAAGAAAATATTTGTTAAAAACAAAATCATATTGCTAAAATAAAAATGTTTCTGGTAAAAGTAGTAATAATTATTCGAAATTTATTAAGTTAAATATAAAGCAGATTTTACAGCATGAACAAAATTAACATTATGAAAACCTACTGTATGTTGTAGAGCATATTTGGAGACATGTTTAGATTGCGTCTTAACTTAACGACTTAATCATTCATTTCCTTGAACGCTTACAGCTTAATTATTAATTCTCATTTAAATTTTGTTCTACATATATATACAAATGGGATCATGCTCATGAAATTTCTTATTTATTTGAAGAATGTTTCTCTACTTGATTAATAGTTAATTTTGAAAGGAACAGAACTAGAACAGAACTAGAACTGAACTAGAACTGAACTAGAACTGAACTAGAACTGAACAAGAACTGACTATGTGGTGGAGGGTATTTAAGATTCGGCACAGACGAATATAGTATTCTCACTTGTTTACTTCTAAACATTTCGGCTATTTCTATATGTTCTACGGACAGGTATTCGATTCTGCTGTAGCATAAAATCTGCTTTATATACTCCAAACATTGACAACAATAAAGGTATTTACGATTTATGGTCCTCCGAGTCGGATGTTGGTATATGATTCTTGTAAAACGACATCATTTACAGCGTTTAAGTTCACCTCAATTCGCCAAATCCCTGGAGCTTTCATTTAAATCACCATGAGCTTTGAAGCCCATACTTCGTTTGAATATGTATATATTGTAATGAAATTTGATTAATATTAGTTCCATATATATTTCAATATATGGGGAAATTTTCAAATTTTGAATCGGTTCATTAATTCGTATAGCTCCCATACAAATGTTACTCAAATTTTGGAGTTTCAGAGATATTTTAAAGAAATTTGATACCTATTACTACTATTATATAAATACGAAATCTGTTGAAATTGGTCATAATTGGTTCATTATTTTACTTAACCCCATATACAAGTGGCCTTCCCGTAATGAGGTTTAAAGCCCATAATTCATTTGACTATATGTGTAATATAATGAAATTTATATATAAGTTGTATGTAGATCACTATATACATATGTGTCAAATTTTATTTGAATCGGTTCAAATTTTGGAGTTTAAAGCCATAAAACCATGTTGGTATGATCATAAAAACAGTGATATCTTAAAGATATTTGGCACATTTTACTACTTTTACATATGTACGTAATCTGATAAAATTGATCATGATCGGTCAATTATTTCTCCCCACATAAATGTCGCTCGATATGTGAGTGATCTAATCAAGTTTGTTATAAGTTTTTGCAGATCTCAATATATACCAAACGCCCTATTTTCGTTACCCAATTTTTGTGGTTTGACAATTCAGAGATGTCTTGATTAAATTTTGTATAAATTACTATTTTAATAATAAGGTCGAAGCCTATTGAAAGTGATCATGAGTGATCCAAAATAGATACATATTTCTAATATATAGAAATATGTATCTAAATTCTACTAGAGAAACTCATTTTTTTGCAATACTCTGTTGTGTAGGGTATAATATGGTCAGTGTTGACACTCTTATTTGTTTGCCTTATATATGTTGGTATGATATATTTTGCAGTTATTTCACACCTTAAATTTATTACAAATTTTCAATAAACAAATTGTTTATTGAAAAAAGAAAATATCATTTTATTGGTTAATATAAAAAGATGCTTTTTTCAATTTTATTATGATTTATTTGTTATTAATTAATTTATATTTTTTAACGTTTAAAGTAAACAATTTTCATTTCAAAAGCTAAAATTAGATTTTCACTAGGCGTATTAGTTATATTTTTAAATTACTTTCATATTCATTTATATACAACATTGTACATTAGATGATAAAAGGAAGGTATTAACTAAATCGCTAAGTTTTTTTAAAAGAAACAAATTAGAGTGCTATAGTCGATCATGTACGACCAAATGATGGTACGCTACATGAAGAATCTTATTAGGCAACATCTTGTTTTAGCACATCTTTTTAAAAATCAGTTGAGATTATATTCGACTTAGTTTAATCTTTGAGAAGTCCATCATCATGTTCTATTGAAAACAGAAAAAAGACGTCAGAAGCCACGCCCATTTCCTTTTTGTACTAAATTGTACATATGTGGTGAAAAAAATTTCGATATGATGATGCATCGAAATGTTTTTCCTTATCAAGTTCATGGCTCATGGGGTTTTGACCCATAACATCTAATTGAGACTATTTCCAATAGCAAATAAACGTTGTATAAGAAAAATATATGTGCAAAATTTTATATTCGTAGCTCTACTAAACAGATAGACGGATTGACATCACAAGAACAAATCTTACCAAGACACATTGTCTTAGACGAATGTTTCAAGACCTTACAAATGGAATGATAAATCCAATAAATTTTGATGGTGGATTTATAACGAATTTCAATTATATTCAATATTTGTCTAAAATATTTTGTATTACTGAACACTTATATCTTAAAATGAATTCGGGAGAGGGTTTTTTTTAAAAAATTATAAACAAATTTACACCGATAAATCAGCATTCTGGTAGAAGATTTATATCTTTATATTTTTAATTTCTTTAAAGTAGACATATACTGATCAAGTGTATTCCATGGCTGACATTTGTATGGGTGGTATGCCAAATAATGGATAATTATATGTTAAATCGACTCGGGAAATAATTGGGATTTGAATGGTATACTTGTTTTTAATAGTAATTTTTCTATGTCACAAAAATCTGTATAAAAGCGTTATAACCTATCCGCCCTTGCTGGTAAAGGGTAGAAATTTAGGGCATCATAAGATTACAGCATCTAAGCAAGATGATTAACATTTATGATTGCCGACATGATCTTCCCAGACCAAAATTTACTTTTGATGCAAAGATATTGATGCTTAGGATTAACAAGTCATATAAAGATGATGATATCTACAATTGACATCTTACAAATCAAATGAAACAACATACAATATGACCAAATCGTTAAATTCACTTTTGATAATAAAAGTCGGTAATTTACACACAATATCGGCTAGAAATCAAGCTTCTTTTTATAATTTCTTACATAATTCTGTGAGTAATTATACCCTGCACCACTATAGGTGGATAGTGTATAATGCGTTTGTGCGGATTTTTGTAACATAGAGAAAAAATTTTCGAACACCCATCTTAAAGTATACCATTCAACTCAGAATCTAAGTCTATTAAACGATGTCCGTCCATCCGTCTGGACAGCTGGTAGGCTGGTTATCCATTTAAAGCTTGTGCAAACTTTCAAGCTATCGTCTTAAAATTTGGAGATATTTCGATGAAATTTGGTACAGATTATATGATCGGACTATTTTTTCACCCATACAAACTTTTGTAATTTAATTAAACGCCAAGATTCACTCTAATCGCCTCGTTATTTCATTTAACCCCACACAAATGCCCTCCAAAATGATGATAAAATTCGTAGAAATAGTAAAAGGTTGTAATTTTATATACATTTCGATAAAATTTCGTACAGATTATTATGTTAATAGCGAAAGGAACGTATTGAAAATGGTCGTGACCGGGGCATTTATCACTTAGCCCCCATACAAGCGTAAATCTCAGAAGGAGGTTTTTAACACATAAGTCGTTCAAATGTGTGTACAATTTAATAAAATTAATTAGAATAGAATTCTAAAATATGTGAGAGATATTCGCCTTTTTAACGACATTTTGGTAAAGTTCTGGTCAGATTGACACAAAAACAAAACCTTAGAAACGAATAGTCCGGCGATACTCCGCCGAGGAACATTAGAATGAGAATTGGGTCCTAAAAAAGGTTAAAATTCTATGAAAATGTGCTTGTGTGCTTGATTTTGGAGGCCATGTCAAATAATAATAAACAAATTTCTTTATATTATATATAAAATGTTTACTTTTCTACAAATCTTAGAATTTTGCGGTGTTAGGGCGAGTAAGAGGAGAATATTTGTATGGAGCCTATATGGAATAATTATCTGATTTTGAAATTTGGAAAAAAAAAATTGTGTGTGAACGTTTGTATGGAGCCTGTGTGGAATAATGATCTGATTTTGAAATTTGGAACATTACTTAATTTCTGTAGAAAATTGTGTGTTACACATATGAAACGGATCTATTTGCATTACTCTCTATTCGTATTTGGGGTTTTACAAAATAATACACGGTTCATGACCAAATTCAATAAGCTACTCAATCTCAGCTAAATCGATTACAACAAAATTGCTATACTTAAAAATTGTAAATTATAGCCATATTATTTGTTTTTAAAATTTAACTCTTCCAGATTCATATCTATTGAGAAATTAGATTTTAAGCAGATTTTCAATTCCACAGTCGACTATATAAACAATTGTATATATAATTCGAACAAAAATATAAGTTAGTTGAGGATTTTTATTTTTCTGAGACTATTTTTTTTAAGTTTATATTTTAGCTTTGAGCGAGTTCTTCTTCAAATTTGACCAATTATCTGGCAACAATGATGGAATCCAATTTGTACTATTAATAAATGTGTTAATAATATGTTTTTGTTACCATGATTTTGTATAATAAATATAAATAAATGATATTTGAAAATGCGTACAAATTTCGAATAATATATAGGCTTGTCAAGTTATTTATTTATGTAATTTACACATTTTTTCTTTTCAATATTATGACTAAATCTAAATATGACTGAATAATAACTTTTAAACTCTGAATTTTTATAGCAAAATAAGTGACTTTTTAAAATATGTTAATCATTAAAGTTATTGACAGTTATTTTAGCATAACCATTTTCATTATCATAACGCAATGTTATATAAATAAATAATATTATGATAAAGACATTTTAATTTGTATATTTTCAACAAAATTGAACCCAACAAAAAACATTGATTTATCGAAATTAGAAAGTTTAACAACATCATAAATTTTTAATATCGAAAAGAAGAATAAGAAGAATTTTGTCAAATTATGATGGAAAACTAAATTTGGGCTTATGAAAGCCGTGTTATCTTCTAGAAAATAAAATATCTTTGGAAAATGTAACATATTTAAGAAAATGTACACAAAAATAGTCATTAAATATTAAAATTTTTAAAGAGTAGTTATAGTTCTAGTTCAGTTCTAGTTCTCTAGTTCAGTTCTAGTTCAGTTTAGATCCAGCTCAGTTCTAATTCATATAATTTACAGCAGAAAACTTAGTTTTTAACCTTTTTGATATTTAAGAAAATATACAATTTAATCTTGATATTCCCAAAGGTTTAATTTCTTTGCCCCAAACCTCAAACAAATTAATGGCAAAAATTGTGTATTTTAACAAAGTATGTGCGTCTGTGCGCCATCAATTTTATTACCCAACACGTAGTCTAAATATTTGTTATAATTTGCAACTCTATTTTTTTTCCTTTGTTAGACAAAACATTATTATTTTGTATCAGTTTGTTCGCTATCTTCTAAACGTTTAAGTGTTTAAAATGAGAAATAGGTCTGTAGGGTATAATCAAAGTAATTTAGCTTATTTTAAAGATTTACAACATTTTTAATATTTTTTTTTGCAGTTATATCTTGAAGCAAGTTTGTCACGCTGTTATGTTTATGGCACAAATTGAAATAAATACAAATAGTTTTGTTGCAAGAGTAATGACCTCGATATTTAAGATCAAAACTGCTGCTTAAAGAAACATTTTATAAAAATAAATTATAAATATTTTTTATAAGAAACAAAGAATTTTACAAAACTAGAGAAAATTGGTTAACATTTTCTTAAAAGGGAACTAAATTTCTATGAATTTTATGTGCATAAATCAATATAAAATTTGGTAATTTATTTCTAAATTTATCTCATTACAACATTTTGAAATTAAGTTCTTTAATCTGAATTGTACATTGTAGTCATTGCTCTTTTTGTGTTCAATGTAATTTATATGCTTGAAGTATATTCTTTTGAATTCTTAAATAAATTTTTATGGTTTCTTATGTGGCTATTAAATATCAAAGTTGAGCTGTTTCTTTTAGAGAATAGACAGTTAAGAACATTATTCGATTTTTTTGAGTTTAAGTATTTAATTTCAAAAAGTTCTATTGTAAAATTAATTGCATAAGAAATTTTAATTGAGTGCAATTTTTAGTTTAATGTGGTTCATGAAACACTTGTAGCTTAAGTCTTTTGTTTTTAATATTCTAGCTTTAATTTGTGGATCTAGTTCTAATTCGGTTTAAGTTAATTCCTTGTTCAGTTCTAGTTTCGTTCTAGTTTAATTCAAGTTCAGTTCTAGTTCA
>JACGTJ010019902.1:2450-12588 GCA_014858695.1 Chrysomya rufifacies | reverse complement strand
GAACTAGAACTGAACTTGAACTGAACTAGAACAGAGCAAAAGCTGAACCTGAACAACTAGAACTGAACTACCTTACTCCGATTTACAATTTTTATATATCATTTAATTTTTCTTTTGAAATCATAAACACTACATTAATCAATATATAATATTTTTATCATTCCGAGAAAAAGCTATAAACATTTCATATTTATCAGCAAATGAAAAATATCAAACCTTTAAGGTTTTTTTAGTTCTGCAAAAAGAAAATCAAGTAATTGCAAAATTTACTTCCTATATAATATTTAAGTAGCTTTCAATAACATTTATTATTAACAAATGTTAACAATATTGAATAAAAAATACAAGTAAATGTTTAAATGGGAATCACATAGATTTCTACTACAATGTGTGTTTTATCAATGAAAAAATAATTTAGAATTCTAATGAAAAAGTAATATTTTTTTTTGTGAAAAAGGAGACAATTAAGTTGTTATATGGTTTTTGCAAACAAATTTTTACTTATCTCAGTTGCTTCTTTGAAACAATTACTTTATATTTTGAGGGAAATCACAAAAATCGTTTAAGAATTTTAAAAATTCTGAAGTAGTTAATATGATTTTGACTAAAGTTTTAGTGAGAATTTTTCTTAACTGATTTATGTATCTCATTTGATATGCTATGTTTTGTTTGTATTATATGAAAGAGAGTTCATTAATAAAAACGTTCATCATATTAGCAAAGATTGTTGTTATAACAATGAAAATGTTCGTAAAAATATATGGAATATAAAAATATTTTTTTTTGTTTTAGTGTTTCGCCAGTATTTTCATAAATTTAAATTACTTAAATATACAATATTTTCATTAATAATATTTTAATTTAAAAACCAATTATCCTTTAACACACATCATTAATTTCATATAAAAATTATTAAACATTTTTGTTATGATCTTATATTTTGAAAAAATAATCGATTATTCAATGACTTTAAATTAAATTTTCTTAAAAAAAAAAAAAACACAAAAAACTAATATTCAAAATAAACCCAATTAACTACTAAACATTTGTTTTCAAATTTTTATCGCTATATTCCCACGCAAAATGTCATGTATCTCTTTTTTCCAGTAAGTCATTAACTAGGACTTGAAATTAACTATCTCTTGCTTAGTATTTAAGTACAAAATGAACAAACACTTTATGGCTCATTGCGTTTAAATGTGTACATTTATTTACCAATTGTAGTTCCTTTTTTTCGCTGCTGCTGCTACAAGAGTCCTTTAAAAGTGGTTGTTTGTTTTTAACTCAAGTAGCCATTTCGTGATTGCAAGGGGACGTGGGAGAGAGATATTTTAGTTTAATTTTAAAATTACTAATTTAAAGTCATAAAAAAGGGTTTTGTTTTATATAAGTATTTAATTTTGTGATTATTTCCCATAAAAATTTATCTTAAAATTTTTAATAACAATTATGATCTTGTTGGCATTTAGACGCGGAAAAAAGGTTAAAGTTGACAGGATATTATGAAACATGCAGTAATTAGTGTTAAACAATTGTTTGTTGAAATGTTACAAATCATGGGAATTTGTTTTAGTGTTATTTTGTTGTATGAAATATAAGTTTTTAACATTTTTTATGCAGCTGGGTGAAATAATCATATTTTCATAAAAAGCTAAGAAATATGTTAAGTTTTAAATTAGAACAATTTTATTTGATAGCAGTTAAAAGAAAGTTATTTTAAAAAAAATTCTTAAAGCATAAATTCATATTTCCAAATGAATCCCAAGTTTTAGAACGAAATTTAGGAAATGTATCCGTAACTTTTGTTTGTGATAAGTTGAATGTATATATCATTTAATGTACAGAAAGTTCGTGAGAACAAAGTTTAAAATTTGTAGGGTGTGCCATACAGCTTTCTTAGAAGCATAGTTATAACGAAGGATATTTTAGTCGAGAATGTAAAAGACATCTTTTTCTACTACTTTGAAATTTGTATAGTGGTATTTGAAAAAGTAAAATGAAATTACCTAAATTTATACATAGAAAAAAGATTGCTCTCTTTTGGGAAATTTCAAGTATAGAATATGAATTTTAAAACCCATGATCAAAAAATTTTGGAGAATTGGAATGGGTTTTATCACTACGTTTTATAACATGTTTAAATATTCGGGTAACACACGTAAGAAGTATATTTCAGGTCTGGAAAAATTCTAACTCGCTCTAGCTATACACAGATATATGAACGTTTGTTGAAAACCCTATAGTGATACAGCGAATGTGCTAGGAAGGCGAAAAAAGTTATGCCCCAAAAAGGTTTCAATTTGAAGTATTTTAGCTTTAGCACTTAATGTGTCATAAATATGAAACCAACATGTACATTTATTTCGGTCTAACATGTACAAGATTGCACTGCACGCAAGGGCTTGAAAGTCAAAACTTTTAAGAGCTGTTTGGTAGTGAACATTTTAAACAACATTTCTGGCGCAAAACCACTTTAAAATTCGCTATCATGTAGCTTGCTAGTGCAAAATAAAAAGGAACTATTAGATAAAAGGAACAAAGTTGGGAAATATACTATGAGACCGATCTCTTTGTATAAATACAGCTTTTGGTCAAAGTTTTTCCTGAAGATCATTAGTAGTTTTAGAATTCTTACAATGTTTATTAAGATAATTAACTAATAATGATTTAAGACAAGTTATTTACTCTTCAATACCCCGCCACAAAAACAAAGAAATTTTTGTGAAAAAATAATGTTGACGGAACATATGATCCTGAAAAAAAGTTGTTCATAACAATCTTCTATAATGGCACTATATATGTGAACATTTTTTTAAAGACCGGTTAATTCGTATAGAGGTGAGTAGCAAACAAACAAATAAACTTACTCAATATTTGATGTAGGGGAAATTAAATCATTTGCAACAAATAAATTATATTAACTAGTTGAAAAATTGTAAACAGAACAATAATATATTTCGATAATTCACCTGAATATACCTTATCATAGCATGAAATATTTTAAAAATTTCAAGGAAAATCGAATTTGGAATATAATAAGTAATGATTTCAAAATATAAAAAATAAAACAAATTTTGATATAAAATAAAAATATCAACTCTCATATACTGATTTAATACTAAAAAGGAATCTCATTATATCTATTATATTGAAAATCGTGTAAAATGTATATTCCCTTGTGTATTATTACTGCAATAAAATGATGATTCCTTAGAACTCAGCAATATCTTATTAAACATATAATTGAGTTTATTTGTTATTTTGACAAATTTTATGTTAGGATTACATTAGAATAACACTTAGACTCAGGATTATATTAATTGAAAATAAAACATACATTTCCGTTTATGCTTGAGAAAAGAGAAAATAAAGAAAAGATCAAGACAAATGGACATACAATTAATATAAATTGAACTGACCTTAAGTTAAACTAACATGTAGGTCTCGAAAACAAGCATCATCACAATCATCAGTCATACTTAAGGAAAAATATTTATTTCATTCATATTTTTTTTTTTTTTTGAAAAATTTAGAATTCATTCATAAAACTTTATAAATTCATTCATAAAAATTTGTCAAACAAGCAGAGTGGCCTGTTTCTTAGTTAGACTATTGTTAAAAAAACACAAAAAACTGAAACCTAAGGAACTAACTGAGGTAAAGAAAACGAAAAATTATACAAAGGACTTTATTAGGCAAACTCAGTTTCCAAAAAAAAAAAACAAAAACAAAAAAAAGATCTAATGTTTTTTCTTTTTTGTTCTCATAGCAGGTATCTTTTGAAATCCTTATACACATCTCTAGTATAAAAGATTATAAAATCATTTTGAAAATATCTAGATAATGTAGAGTAACATAGAAATGCATCTTCTTAGAGTGCATCGTCAGTGTAGTGCAAATACCTTATGTCATGCTTAACTAAATATACATTTATTTGTTATAAACACAAAAAAATGCACCTTACAAAATATTTTCTCTTCAGTTTTGTTGTTTTTACTTGACAACAAAGCAAAATATTCTCACAGGATATTTGAGTACGGAACCAAATGTATTTTTTTCTTTTGGTTTTCATTGTTGTTGTTTTTAAGGAAATACTTTCAAACATCCTTATAATGAGAAATAAAATGTACACAAATAATAAATGAACTAAATGCACAATCTTTGAATATAAACCCTTGTATGAGAAGAATTTTTTAAGTTCATTGAGAAAATGTAAAAGAGTGTAAACATTTGAAATCAATAAAAAAATAAGTATTATATGACTTGGTCAAATCTTTGATAAAAGCAAATTTTAAAGTGGGCTGAATATGATATGATGCCTTTAGTCCTATAAGGGGCACTTAAGCTGTACAAAATATTTGTTTCGGTTTCATTAATCGATAATTGTTTAACAAGGTAGTGATTACAGCATCCGATTTCGGATGGTGTGACCAGCAACACAAGGCTGGTCACACCTTCAGATTGGTAAAACACGTTTATATATTATTAGCAAGACGTTTGCTTCAAATCAGATACCCGCTTTATGGATAGTTCCTTTGCCATTGATTTTAAATATCTTCGCCGTTGACTCACATTGATGATAGACATGTTTCAGCATGCCTACTTTCCTAAGAGGAAAAAGAAACCTTGTTACTTTAGCAACCTATATAGTGAATGTCGCAAAACCTATAGTCCAGGAAATACTTGATCTTATATCTACTTCCGATTTTAGATTGTATGCTTGAGCAGTTCAATTAGAGCTTCATTTCCTAAAGGATATTCGCAAAGGATATGCGGAATTTGATGGATGCTTGAGCAGTTCTATAAGGGCTCCATTTCTCAAAAGGATATAGCGATTTTTATCTATGCTACAAATAATTAAAAAGGTCATGAATGACAACTTCCAAATCATTAAAATGCTATAACATTTTAGTTAAAGATAACATGAACAACGAAAAATGTAAGGTAAAGAATGATTACATTCCTTTAAAGTCTCTGATCTTATAAAAGAGAGAAAAAAAAACATTTATCATTAACACAGATAAAAAGCAAGTGGTATTTGTTACTTGTATAAGTCTGTGTATCTACACCAAAAGTGCGAGTATTTATAGTGTTGTTATTTTTATTATTTTTATATATATTATTTTCCTTTATGTTGTATCTTTTTGTTTTTGTGAAACTAATATCAAGGGAAATCTTATACCAACAACCGCCACCTTCAAAAATAATAATAAAAAAAGGAGAGAAAAAACTCAACATTTAAAATAAGTGAACAACTGTTGTTAGTGAAATTTTAGTACATTTTTGTTGTACTTTTTTTCCTTCGATTTGAACGACAGAACAGAAAAAAGGCAACAAATAACATATATGTACATGTGTTCAATTCCATACAGTCTTTCGTTCGTTCATTCATTTACTCATTCATGTAAAATTTGTTTAAGCTTTGTTAGTCAGTCAACTGGGTGAATGAGTGACTGACTGACTGAGTGACGCACTGAATGAATGCCTTGAGTTGAATTCAGTTTGTTGTAGTCATGGTGATAGTTGGACAGGTGCACTGTTTTTTTTTCAGTTTCTATAACTTCTGGTGTATGCACCACCACCGCTAGAACACAACAAACGTCTGTCCCTATTCTTTCTGTCCCTGACTAAATGATCGTTATACTTTAACATATTGTTTCATTTTAAGTTAATTTTCTTGTTGCTGATGTTGCAACTCTTATTTTATTTTATTCCTTTTTGTGTTTAAGCATTCCTGCTGCCTTTTGCACCATGGGTAACCCCCTCATTTGATGTGTATTTAGTTTAATTTTTTCTTAAGGCTCCCTTTGGTGTTATTGTGCATTTATTAGAATCTCATTTAGCCAGCCATTCTTTCTTTCATTCATTCATTCATTCATACACAAATGATTAAAGTTGAGCCAGAGTTTATTTTGATTTTTCTTAATAATTTTGTTGTGATTTAAGACTTGTTAGTGTTTGTTTGCCTTTGAAATTATTTCATTTTTAATTAGTTTAACCATGAATTTTACAGTTTTAGTTTGTGAATTTTTCTCAATATTTTACTTTTTTATTGACTCGTGTTTTTTTTTTTTTGTATTAAAACAATGGCTTCTTGAAAGAAATCTTAAAATAAGAAAAAAAGTATCTTAAAAATCCACAAAGTCTTAGCGGGGAATCATTATACAAAAATAAAAAAGTGCAAACAGCCATTTGGTTTGATATATGTTTAGAACATCTGTTGAAGAGTCAAGTTTTTTTTTATCGCCTTAGTGCAATAACATATTTTTCTCTTAAACAAATTTCTAGCAAATGTTATATTAAGTATTAAATTGTTGTAGGAAGAAAAAGTGTAATTAAAATGTTGTTATTCTTTATTTTTTGATGAACTGTAAATTCAGGTAGGGATAATAAGATTAATTTTATGGGTTGTAATGTTCTTAAAAAATTATCTTTGATGTTTTTTTTTCTTGTGTTAATAACTAAAATTATACAACAGCCTTGTACTGTAGTAATATTATAATTATTTACTCTCTTATTCCTTGATGTACCGATTCATACAGTTTTTTGCACTCGCTATAAACCTTGGTCATTTTTCATGTCAAGTCCATGTGAGATCAAAGCAAAATTTAAAATATATAGAATAAATTTGTTACTTTTAAATCCCGTAGTTCCAAGAATATAATAATTTTGGGTTATTTGGGTTTCCAACGAGAATTCCCGGGATCTTGGAGGATTCATCAGAATGTGAAAATAATTTACCTACTTCCAATCAACAGGTTTAAGTGATTTACAAGATATATAACCGTAGGTATTATTGACTATATAAAAAAGACATATAAACTTTTTTCAGATTTAGGAGATGTAATATCAATTGTGAGCTTTTCACAGAATTGCTTAAGCTATACACAGGGGTCAATTCGATTTTTTATTTGATCGTGTTGTAGACGCTCATATTGAACAATTTCAAGGTTATTCCTCTTAAAACACATCATAATTTTTCTGGTGAAAGATTTCATTTTATAATTGTCTGAGATTTTACCCCTCCTATGACTTTTTTCATCACACATGCTTAATTGTTCTCTTGGAAAAATTTCGATTTAGTTTCGTTTTACTAATAAAATGCTAAGAAAATCGTTTATGGTAAATGTTTAGAATCCAAGTAACATCTGTGTTTTCTTATTTTCAGTTATTAATATGATTATGTTGAGATTTTTAGGGCTCCTTTCGATCTATTCAAAATTTTAGTGGGTCGCACTTTCATTGTGATCTTCATACTTTTTAGACCACAAGTCTTGATTTCATGGAAGAAATTTCTTAGAAATTTATTATAAGAACTAATAATATATCATATTTGATATTATGATACTAATGAAATATATTTTGTTTCAGAAAATTCTATAAATTGAAACTAAAATGATCGTACGAGCATTAAATTGTAAAAGATCAATAAATAATTATTAAAGTTGAAAAGGTCAAAAGCCAGATAGTATCAGTAATAACTAAAGGAACCCGGTTACCAAATTTTTCGGTTCAAATTTTACCGGATTCGACCATATGTAACTGGAAACGGAATAGATTATTTTTGGAGGATTTTTCAGTGTTAGCCAACATAAGTAAAGGGCATATAAGATTCGGCATAACCGAATATAGCGTTCTTACTTATTTTTATTATTCTTGTTAAAAATCGCTTACATTATTGATATAAATGAAGAATGGAAATGCTATCACTATTAAATAATAGAGTGAAAGGTCATAACAAGATTAAATTATAAAAATATCAATTGAGAGTTAATGAAGTTCTAGAGAGAAAACAACCAGACGATTCTGCTAATCGTGATAATTTAATCTTTAGTTGTTTGTTCTTACAAAGCCGTTATAAACATTTTTGCTCTTCTAAAATTTCAACCATTTTATGGAAAACAAATTATAAATACTATATCCGATTAAAAATTTTCTTCAATATGGCGTATTTTAAAGTTAATGTTAAAGAAAATCTAGATCAGCTATAAACATTCTTTGGTGTAAGATTCAATATTGGGATTATATAATCAAAATACGATCTGTTGTCATATTTCAAAATTTATTGTCGTATTTTATGTTTTGAAGATTTTTTCCTAAATCTATTTTTAAGATCAAGAGAATATTTAAAAGCAAAAATTTACCAAATCTTATCAATAATAAGCCAATCTTATATTCTGTTTGGTTTTTTTTTTTTGTAAATTTGTTAAAAATATAAGTTTTATTTTTGGTAAAAATCCCCTAAAATCCATAAAACACTAAAAATTATGTGTTAAATTATTTTTGTTTAATACTAATTTCTGTTTAAGTGGACCACAGCAATATTGTTAACAAAAATACCATATTGAAATACTTAACAAAGATTTTGTTAATAAAAAACAGAAAAACAGAAAAAAAAGTAACAAGTCTCTGGTCAACAAACAATTAACAAATGTCAATAATGTTTAAGAATATTTAAAAAGAAACAAAAGAAACAAAACATCAAAAAACCCACAATTTACAATAAGAATATAACTATTATTATGACAATATGTGAATGAGTCCATTTAGTTGGACTAAAGAATATAATAAGATTTTTTTTTTGGAAAAGTGTAAAAAATCATAAATACATGAGTACCGCAATCAAACTGAAACTGAACATACAATCACAATTTACATAAAAATTAACAATATTGACGAAATATAAACTGAAACGTTTGCATGTTTATATATTTGATGATCGTTCAGAGTTTTGTCTGTATGTCTGTCTGTTTGTATGTCTCTTTGCTTGCTCGATTGATCGTTTGTTCTAAAACGGCCGGTTTCTTTTAACATCAACATCACACGCAACCAACAAAAGGACCGATGATATTGTTGTTGTTGTTTTAAGTCATTGATATTTTCGTTGTTGTTGTTGTTGTTGTTGGTTTTTGGTGGAAGTAAAATACAAGGAGAGAAAAATAAATAAGTTAACATTGTCGGTAAATATTAAAGAATCGTTTTATTTTAAGTTTTTTTTATTGTTTTTTTGGACAAATTATGGAAATTTTGTTGTTAAAAATAAATAAATTATTAAAAAAATAACACATTTGTCACTAGTTTTATGAATGAATGGATGGAGGGATGGATGAAAAAACAAGTTAAGAAAGATAATTTCCATAATTTTGATTTGTTAAAATGCTACTGTTTATGTTTTCTATATGTATAAACATTAAACATGCAAAAAATGTTAATGAACCATCAAAATTTGTACAAGATGACAAGATTTTTAAAAAGTTTATGATAATTTTGTTTTTATTTTTATTTAATAGTTTATAATTTTCTTCTTATAAGTAGTTGTTAGTCTTAAAAGGGTATGGAAAATATGATCCTAACAATATTTTCCGTACATGTTCATTGATCTTTTGATTTTGCGGTATATCTGATTAATTTAAATATGTTCGTTATGATTCTTAAGTTTAGATTTGTTTTTTTTTTTAACTTTTGAAATTGTTTGTACTTTCGCTGATATCGTTCATTTTGTAATTAACACATAATTATGATTTCAGCGAGAAAAATGTGATTGTTTTAAGACGATTGTAATACTAATGGGTTAATGTTTTGTACCTGGTCATAACGAATGTTATCTGGTCTCTATTCGTGTATTTCTGTAGTAAAGAATAAAAAGAAGACTACCGCACAAACTGTCCTGGAATAATAAATCCGACTGTAGAGTGGACAGACTATTTGATCTTTAATAAAGAAGTCGCAGGAAAATAATTCTCTGGAACACAATAGTTTGATGTGACCAGACATACAGGCTATAGTCGATGAAGTATAAAGCATAACACTATTATTAGATTGTCATGAAACTATTATGCAGTAAACAATTGGATCCAAAAAGACGAGATTTTTAAAATTCGAATTTTATAGGACAAAAAAACGGTTACCTTATAACTCTTTTTTGAGACCCCATTTAAGTAAATTAAGATAGAAATTTTGATATGATGCATTAGTAAGTCGTGGAAAAAATAATATAAGTTTGGTACTTTTTGGATATGCAGAAGTTATAGGGGGTAAAAACTGCACATAATTTTGATATATAATTTTGCATGATGATTCAATGCATTAAATTTTTCACAATTAGAAATCGTCTGTATCTCAGTAAATATGCGTTTAA
>JACGTJ010019887.1:0-14637 GCA_014858695.1 Chrysomya rufifacies | reverse complement strand
CTGTTCTAGTTCTGTTCTAATTCTATTCTAGTTCTTTTCTAGTTCTAGTTCAGACCTAGTTCAAATGTAATTCTAGTTTAGTTCTCGTTAAGTTATAGTTCCGTTGTACTTCAATTCTTTTACAGTTCTAGTTCACATTTAGTTCAACATACTATGAATCTGAAATTAAAGCTAACAAAAGCTGATATTATAAAGATAAATTCTTATCTAATGTTTTTTCATTAAAAATGTTTAAATTCTTGAAATTTCATTATTACACCTACAACATTTATAAATGGTTACTTATATCATTAGGTTTATTGGGTATTTACATTCTTACATACATGTACATATGTATATTTATTTTTGTAATGGTAAAAATAAACAAAATAATAAAGTTCTTTAATTTTTTGATTTTTACATTTTCCTTAAGTTACAACAAATATAAAATACTGGCAAATACATACCTAAAATAAAAAAAAGATAGTGAAAATACAATAATCAACAACAATAATATACAAGATTTTAAATCCCACAACAACTCGTACTGATAATTTTTGAGTTTACATCAGCCGTCGCCATAATTGTCGTCTTGTGGTTATAACATTACAGCTATCATCATGGAGTCGGCTGATGTTTTAATGGAAGAGAAAAAACTTATGGCGGAAGCCAAATATCGTAATTATATGTCAAATATTGATAAGGCCTTAAGAAATTTTGAATATTCATCAGAATGGGCTGATCTTATTTCAGCTCTGGGTAAACTTAGTAAGGTTAGTAGGATTTAATATTCCCCTTTTTGCCGAAAACAATAACCAAAAATTAAAAACTTGCTATTAGTTACTCATGTATTTAATTTTTGTTTATTACTTTGGTGAAATTTGGGGTAAAATTGTTAAAATATTTCGTTTATCTTTTATGCATTTTGTTTTCAGGCTATTTCTAGTAACACTCAGTATCAAGTTATACCAAGACGTATTAAAATTTCCAAACGTTTGGCCCAATGTATGCATCCCGCCTTACCTTCGGGTGTTCATTTAAAAGCTTTGGAAACTTATGCTGTTATATTTGCTAAAACTGGTCCAGAAAGATTGGCTACGGAATTGTTTATTTACAGGTAATCTTAAAATGAATTAAAACTAGAAATAATCATTAAATAAATCTTAATAATTTAAAAGTTATTCAATATTTACCATATTCAAATCATCAAATATAAATCTGAACAAATTAATAAAATTAATTTAAATGTATTATGATTTCGTTGAATACTCAGTTTCGTATGTTGGATGTTGTTATTATTGGATTTTTTTTTTTAATTTTTGAAAATATATCTATTTTTTATATATAGTTAATAAGCTTGTGTAAAAAATGCTTCTTTTTGAAATCGAAATCGCCTTTTAGAAAAATTTAAGCTTCGTTTGAAGTCCTAACGGTCTGCCGCATCGATCTTGAAGGTTGAATATGAAGAGAAAAATATAAGACTAGTTAGAAGGTTGACTAGCTCTTAAAAAACTAAACTTGCTGTCAAATAAATGCAACTAGTGAAAATGAGTCATTTTCATAGTTTTCTACTAAGCTAAAAGTTAGATTAGGTTTGGTTGGGTTCATCTTCTCCATTCGGACCCCAGATTCGGTGAATTGAGATACTTTCAAGAACATACTTTCAACAGGAAAAAGAAAAGGAAAGCACATGTTCCGTAATATTATTATTCTGTTCCCCTATATCGCCGAGCTCTTCCTGGAATTGACATCTAAATCATTTTAGCCTACGTCTTTGCAATGTAGGACAGTGGCGCAAAGTATTTTCGATAAATTCAAGCTCATCGACTTCTTCACATAACCTACAAGAGTGATGGGGCACCCACGTCCAATTTTTCTCATCGCACCTATCGTCCAATTTCCTGTGATGATACCTATTACTTTTCTTCTTTATTTTATACATACTTAATGGGACATTTGACTTAGTGTTGTTGGGCTGACTCAATTGGTCTTCAGAATCTTCCATTTATGAATTGAGTTATCCTGGACTTGTTCCGGTATCTTGCCAAAGAAGAAACCTATCTGTTACTTAATATCACCTTAATATCACAATTCGAGATATATAACTTTATGTTTAATTTAGCTAATTCATTGCCGATGATGCCGCTGTGACCTGGAACCCAGCATTGTCTCACCTTACATTAAACTATCAATTAACTTCCTAAATGCAGTCTTGCAGTTTCGATTTAGTTGAAATTATAGAACTAAGAGTAGCTTGATTGACAACATTCAGTTGCCTCAAAATCCTCAATATCGTAAGACAGGAGCAACTTTGTGGCCATCAAGTAGCCTTCAAAAAAGTTCGCAGCATTTGATCAGAAATCTAACCAATGATACAAATATTGAAAAATATTAATATATAACCATATCAAATAGATTGAAAATGTAGACTTGAAATTATTGAAAACTTAACTTAAATCACACAGTTTTTACAATCTTAGTTTTATAATTTTATTCTACCCTTATTTATAGCTCTGGTTTATTTCCTCTACTCGGTTATGCTGCCATGAATGTCCGACCAGCCCTATTGGGCATTTACGAAACCTATTTTGTACCGCTCGGTGAAAAGTTAAGACCCGCCTTAAGTGGTTTCTTAAGTGGCGTCTTGCCCGGTTATGAGTGTGGCTTAGATCATTTTGAACGTACCAGTTCATTGTTGACACAAGTTTGCACTGCCGTAAATCCAACACATTTTTATACCGTCCTTTGGGAATGTGTAGCCACAAATGCCTCAGTACGTTTACCAGCCATTTCATATCTTTTAGAGCATTTCAACAAACGTACCACTATGCAAGAACAAATTTATGTTATGGGTCATAATCGTGATATAATGATGTCGGGTCTATGTGCTTGCTTAAATGACAGTGTAATCTTGGTTCAGAGAAACACTTTGGAATTCCTATTACTCGGTTTTCCCATGCATACAAAACTCCTAACAGAAATGGATTTAATTAAATTAGTGACAAATGGTCTACATACGATCTTAAGACGTGATATGTCCTTGAATAGACGTTTATATTCTTGGCTATTGGGTTCGGAGGTCATGAAAAATTCACCCACCTATGAGGCTGTTGTGGATATAACAGATACAGCTGCTGCTGCTGCAGAGGGCGCCGAACAGACAAAAAGCTATTTTGAAAAGCACTCACGTCATGTAGTCATACAGGCCATAATTTCTACTTTAAAATTTAGTTTACAATGTACACCAGTAGACTTGAAACCCTATCGCATTATGGTTTCTTTATTGGACAAAGCCGAAATAGGCAGTGCTGTTTTGGATTATGTTTTATGCGATATAATACGTACCATGTCTTTGTCCAATGGCAATGTTGAGGTTATTAAATCTTCTAATTTACTATTTGCCACCTTTGATCCAGCTTATATATGGAGTTTTATGACAACAATGTTTGAAAAATCTTGTAAAAAGGTAAGTATTGTAGTAAATATAGCAAATATTTAGAAGCTATAATTATTGTTTTTCTCTAGACTAAAAAGCTTAAAAGTGTGGAAGCAAATAGAAAATCCTATAATCGTTCAACCAGTAACAACGAACAACGTTTCCAATGTGTTGTGGGTTCAGGTGATCCTAGTTTAGTGGAAATTTGTTATTTAACCGAATTCCTATTGGAAACGATTTCTTTGGAAATGTATAACGAAACGACACGCATCTATTTGCCTAAAGTTTTCTTGGCCATAACACAAATGCTTACGGTGCATTTGGAAAATCTTAGCAATGAAGAATTTACCGCTTCTCTTAAACTTTGCATGAAAATTGTTTCTAGAGTACAACCCATGATAACGTAAGTTTTAGAAAATTTGTGTAAAACATTTCAAATTAAATAAAATCACTTTATAATCCGTTAGAAGTCCCATTAAACTAATGCCACGATCGGCTCAACAAAATGCAAAAACGAATGACAACGATAAAACAGACAATAGTTTGAATAGAGCTCAACCTTTAGCTTCGGTGTTAGGTTCAAATGCTTTGGAAAAAAGTAAATCAGATTCAAAACTTGATCAATTTGCTAATCCTGAAAGTCTTAATAAATCAATAAATTCTGCACGTGATGAGGAGCATATTAAAAGATCAAATTCTAATCAACATATGGAACGTAAAAGTCCTACAAAAAAGAAAAAGGCCAAGTCATTTTCAAAACTTTCCGAATTGGACAAAGAGGTAGGAAAAAGATATTATAGATTATTAATGATTTATAAGATTTTAACGTGTTTTTTTTTATTTCTTCTACAATCTAGATTTGCCCCGATACTGGACAAATAATCGATCCACGTCAATCATCATCCGATTTGGATACTCCTACTAGCATTAAAAAGATTAAAGCTAAAGCTCATCGTTTACGCATGAGTCCGAAAAAGTCAAGACCCCAAGAGCTCAACATAAGCCATGATAAATCATCTTTAAATTCCAATAGAGACTCTAAAAATGCAAACAATGGGCCAGCTGATACTCCCGATTATGAATATCAGGAAGAAGAACCAAAAAGTGCCCCCTTAGAGCAATTAAATAAACATCAAAATGAAGGTTTTGTATTCAACTATCAAGATCTTTGCAATCAAGATAATGAATTACAACAACAAGAAGCTTCAGCCACCTCTTCTATCTTAGAGAAATGTATTAAACAATATGAAATATTCTTTGAAGTTTATTTAAGTCATAAAGTCTTACAAATTACACCGGGAAAGCAGAGTAAATGTTCCATTAAGGTGCAAATACAAAATCCCGACACTATAGAAGATACTGAAAATAAAGTACCCAATGTTGAAAATATTTTCAAACATGAACAAGTTTTTGAGGATATAAATCCGGGACGTCTTTTAGATATTGATAATCTATTTGAAACTTTAAAAATACATGTTATCAATAGATCGAAACAATTGCATTCACTATTAAATCGTTCCTTAAATGATGCTCAAAGTGAAAATACCGATGGCAGTGATAATGGTGGTGATGGTGTGGAAGATAATGATTATGAAATCGATGATTTAACTAAAAAGAGAATACAAACATTGTTACAATTACAGCTTAGTTCTTCTTTAAGACAAGCCATAAAATTATCCGTTAATTTGCTAGTGGAAATGTCAACATTTCCAAATTGTAATAAAAATATTACTTTAGAAAAGAATGGTAAGTTGTACCTTAAAGAAAATAATTTAAATTTATAACAACTAACTAATTTTACCTTTTTAACTTACAGAACATGATTTACCCAGTTGGCTAAAAGTGTTGTGTATAGTGGCCTGTTATACCCAAAATGACAAAGAATTACAACTTTCTTCTATTACCACATTATTCGATTTAATAAGGTAAGTCAATTAAACAAAAAGAAAAATAACTTAGCAGTTAATATGACTTCAATTTATTGTAGCTTATTAAAATCTCAAATTGAACATACCACCAGTCCTGGAGTAACCTTTGTGGTTATGTTGCCTTTACTCAAATTCGGTCATGTTCATTATATAGAGAGACGCACTAAAGTTTTTCAATTATTGGCCTCCAAATTATGGGATTATTTAGGTGAACCTGATATCGATAATACCCAAGTTTGTGCTCTACTTTATCAATTGCATAATTGTTTGGAAAGTGGTTTAATAGAGCGCATCATAGATAATCGTATGTTTGCCAAAAGTATGCAACAACATTTTACATCAGCCTATGAAATAAACGATAATAAACGTGCTACAAATCGTAAACAAGATAAGCTAAATACAACTACAACAACGGCTCTTAATTCCTATAATAACGATCGTGCCGCTGAAGTTCATATGATGTGTGTGGCTCCTAGTTTTTTGGTAAAACCTTCTACAATCGAGAGATTAAGTGAAAGTGAATCAATAAGTTTTAAGAAATATGAACTCCTATGGCACTTGGGTAGGGATAAACAACAAACTAGAGGTTTTGAAAAACTACAATTTAAAGTATTAGACACATTGGCTTTACCGCCCTATATGTCAGTACGCACTTGCGTTACTAAATGGCTACAAGCCGCTTTATTAAGAGGTGATCTTTCACGTTTAGTTAAACCTTTATATAAAATTTTACTAGCCTCTAATACTAAACGTATTGGCATTGTTCACTTACATCTCCTACAAAAGGGTAATGATGTTAATTCCGATGCTAAAAATGCATCCTTAAATGGTCAGGGTAAAAATAATAATCCTTTAGATGTTGACAGTTCTGTTGAAGCTGATGTTTATGCTGTTAGCTCGGAATATGGTAATATACGTTATATAACTGATAATACATCGCATCATAAAAAACGTAGTCCCATACGTACTTTCCATAAGAAAATCTTTGGTGTTGCTTTGAGCAGTAAAAATAAAACTTCAAATTTTGTTAGCGAACACACCGCATCGCAAGCAACTTCTTCACATAATGTTGGTTATTTAGATGTGGCAACGGTTGAAATTGCCCCCAGTACTCCTATTGGTGTTATAGTTAATCCTTTGGAAAATTCATTGGACTTTGATGATGATCAAGAACCGGATACACAAGAGGTAAAGGAGAAAATTATTGATAAAGAGGTAAGTAGCTAATGCATAGATTTCATTCAATCCTATTTGTTGTAACTGCAATGTAAACTGGGTAAATGGTACAAGAAAAGAAGTATTTTTGTTAGATTTTTTATTTAATCATACATTTGATAAGATCATCGCTAATCAATGGTTCAGTTAGAAAGACTTCAGTAAAATATCGTAGAGAAGTATTAACTCATAAATTAAAATAAAATATATTTCCAAAAAATCCAATAAGCCAATTTCTTCAAATACCTTGTAATGTTCTACAGGATTTAGTCAAAAATTACTGCAATTACTATAAATACTAGCTCTGTTTCCTTAGAAAGGTTTTAGTCAGAATTCGTTCTCAAATTTAAACAAAACAGTTAACAGTTTTATAGATTATCTGTTGACATTTTTGAGGTAAAGTTATAATTCTTCTTTTTTAATTTTTCGATGGAAACACATATCCAATTCCGTTTAGCACGAAATTTAGACATTCCCATAGAGATTAGAATTGCTAGCAATCTGAAGGTGCAAGTAACGAGACGTTGTGTAAAAAGTTCCCAACTAATTTGTCCCAGTTAACAAAAACGTGTGTAGTTGGACATTATGAATTCGTGAACCCTTCTATAAAATATGATAATTTATATATATAGTAGTTCTCTTCGTAAATATATTGTAAATCTAATTCTTCTCATATAACTGACTAGATTATCCAAACCTCCTTCCGATAAACCACTCAGACCATCGTGATATTCATTACCTAGATTAACTGTCTCCACTTCATACAATTCGCACAAATTTTCTGATTGCTTTGATATTAGCGACTATATTATACAAATCATAAAGCGGTATTTCGCTCCTCCTATAGTGATATGGACAACAATTTCTTGTTCAACTTCGCCACTTCGCCTGAGTTACAAAAGTACCTCGCACACATAGGAATGTCATTAAATGAATATGACTAAATACCTAAAATGGTTTCAATATATCTTGCATCCAATGTTATTAGTCTAATTGCTAAAACATTTTATCTTGTCAGACAGACACTTTACTGGATTTGCTGATTCTTACCATGGAAGGGCAAAATTGTTGAGTCTATTTATGTACAATTAGCAAGGTCAATCCTAGAACAAAATCACTAATGTTATTAAGACTCTATACTCCGATAGCAATAAGTTCTTCCAGAAAGTGGTATCCAAACCATTTTAATGTAAGCCCTTGCAACATGGTATTTTGTCACAATTCGATTTCATCTACTTCCTTATATAGTCTGCAAGAGGCTTCCGCATTCTATTTTATCCTAATCGCAACTATCACTCAATGACCTACGATGACACCAATTAACTTTTTTAGACTCATTCTATACATGTTTGTTAGGGTATTCAACTCAGCTTTGTCTGATCCTCATCTCACCTATTTGAAAATGATCTGTTATGACATCAATCAACTTTATCAGTCCATGTTTAGGAGCGCATTCAACTTAGCTTTGTCTAATGTTGTCCAGAGTGCGCTTGACACTTTGAAGTCTATTCTGATCCTCCATATCTGATTGGAGTTGTTCATGATTTGCAAAATAGAAATGTAGCAATGACTAATATGACACACACATACCAAAATTTTTAATTTGGTGCCAAGCTTTGAAAATATTACAAAGACCTGTAGCTTAACTATGTTAAATTTTAATTTATCAAACCCTGCTTAATAATATGTTTGATTTTTGCTTTATTTCGCAATAATTAATTGCTGGGGAGCTTTTTATTTTGTAGATCTTGTTAATTTATAAATAAGTTTATATAATTAACATATTTTCTTACCAATACATTTGTAATTGGCTATGAATGCATTCCTGCCTTTGCTTAAATATTACATAAATAAATTTCAACAGTCTTTATGATTTGAAGGATTGATTAACACTTAGAATTTCAATATTCATAATATTTGAATAATCTTCCATAGAAATTTCTCAATCTTCTAATATTTCGTAACAACTTTTTTCTATATTCAAGACTCAAATGGACGAAGACGATCCCGAAGACTTAGAAGAAGACGAAAATGATGATGCTGCCTTCGATCAGGACTATACCGATGAATCGGATAGTAGCATCTTTGACTCGGAATCAGAACAACGAGAAACAAGTGCAGAAAAAGATGATTCTATAACACAAACGTACGATTACGAAAACAAATCGGATCTAAAACGTTATGTTGGACATACGGAAAGTGTTACGGAGCTGTTGTCACAACATGAGCGTACTAAAAATCGTAAGACATACCATTTGACACGTGAGAAAACACCGGGAGAAACAAGTTTAACATCCACTACCACCGATGAACATGGTCCGCTTTCTTTAGAAATGGATGCCGAAGAAGAAGATGTTCATGCAGCCGAAGAATATTTCGATACAAAATCAGAAGAGCGTCAAGTTGAATCTTTTGTAGAGGATCTAATAGATCAAGTGCGGGATAGTGCAATGAGCAAACGTAAAAAGAAACTAAAGAATCGCATTAAGAAACTAAAATCACACAAATCGCCTCTAGGTCAAAAAGAAAAAATGGATAGCAAACGTATGAGTTGTATATCGAAAATATCTACTGATAGTAATACTAGTTTTACAACTGGTGAAATAGCCAAGGAAAGTGCTGAAGATGAAGAAGATTCTACCTCGAAATTTATAAATATCGAAGAGAAACGTAAAACATTAAATCTAGAAACTTCTGCAAAAGCGCACAATAAAGAATGGGAATTGACACCAGAAACAATTGAGAAGAGCAAACAAAATCTGGAAATTCTTAGACAATCAGCTGCTTCATCATCTCAATTGAACAAACAAGACATGTCCAGTAAAAGATCATCGACCAAGAGCTGCACCTCCTTTGAGGGTTCCATGACAAGACGTTACCAAAATGAAAAACTAATACCAGTCTATCAAAATCATATGCTTATTTATACAAATGTATACGATACCAAGCAAACATTGTATGCCTTTCATACTTTAAGGAATATAATTTCTTGTGATACACGTACGTTCCTGTGTCTTTCAATAACCACTTCTTTATCGAGTGGCTCTTTGAAACAGCTGCTAACCAGACATCGCAAATGTATTGCGGGTAAAGGTTTTGCAGGCAGCATAACTACCTCAGAGTTCGCCCAAAGCTATAGAGGTTGCATGCATTTGGAAGTATTGTTATTATTTTGTTTATTCTATGCTAGAGGCTTCTTCCATATAGATGCCCATGATTCGGCTAGTGAACCTCCCACTAGAGCTGATGTTATCGGCAATTGTCGTGTCCAGCTGGAAAGTATTGAATTGCTTACTCTAATATGTTCCGAACTCATTGAAATAGTCAAAGGAATGGGTAAAGGTTTGGCTTGTTATCTAGCAGATCTAATGGTTAGATGTAAATTACAAAAAGTAATTTTACATTGCTTAAATTCTTCGGTTAATACCTATGGTCATCATTATATGGGCTCAACCATGGCTGAAAGGATTATAAACTTTAATAATCCTCAGGATGATAATCTGCATGCAGAAGCATTTCAAATACAACTATTGAGACTGTTAATGGTTGTTATTAAACTGGAATACGAGGTTACTTTGTTGAAAAATGATACCTCAGTTTCTGGCCCCAATGAGCCTACCGATTCAGGCAGTATTTCACCTACACGTTTAACTTCAGGAGAACCATCTCTGAGTTCGGTAAAGTATTTACCTAACTGTGTCATTAGTCAACAGCCCATGTTTTTGTCAGCAATTTTAAGTGCCCTGCAAGATGAACGTTTGCAACCTTTACACCATAACTGGACCGATTTGGTTACATCTTCTTTGAATTGTTTCAGTTTTGGATCTCTAACCAACATTGTTATTAGTGTGGTACATCAATTGTGCAATAATATAGATCAATTAACCAAATTAAAACTTAAAGATCAAGTCGGTTTACCACCTGACTATGTGATTTCCCAACTGGAAGCTATTACCGTACTATGTCATTATTGTCTGCTAGATAATACCCAACAGACTACACTGTCGCAACTCTTCAATCAAGCTTATCCCCAAACCAGTTCGATTGCATCACAAAATTCTAATACCGGACAATTATTCAATAGTATTGTTCATAGTCTTCTGCCCGGAGGAGGAAATACTTCGGTCAATACTAATGCCAGTCAAGCAGATGTACAAGCTCCTAAAAACCAACAACTAATGGCGGCTAGAAATGCAGTACTTTCCCATTTGCCACGTATTGTTTCAAGTGTAGCCGCTATATGGGATAGTGATTTGGGCCAGATAAGACAAATAAAACAGCAATTAATGGAATTCCTTTCACCGATATCACTACACCATGGCGCCAACTTTTTGGCAGCGATTGCAGTTACCTGGCAAGAAAGAGGTGAATTACATCGCAACAAATGTGCCCATGAATATAAAAATCTTTCGATACCTCAACAATATCAAAGGAATTCTACACCACAGGCATGCAGTGAACAACTAAGTTTGGTATCATTAGTGTCTAGCATACGTGTAATGCCCATGGACTCTTTTGTACAGACTCTACATCAAGTAGTTAAAACTCCTCCCCCCATACATCGGCCACCCTCAAATTTAAAAATAGAAGTTTCTGCTTTGGAGTTGTTTTATTTCTATATGAAATCGGCGCCAGCCCCTCAACTAGCAGACTCTTGGACTTCATTATTGGCTCTGCTAAAGGATGGTCTATCCCTAACACCGCCAGCGCAATTTACTTTGCTGATGTTGCTTAATGAGTTTGTGCAACGTTGTCCCCAAATGCCATTCCAGGATAAAAAAGATATACGAGACTTGCATGATGTCACCTCACGTCTTGTGGATTCTTTATCCAATGTAGCTGGGTCTTGCTTAGAGCAGACCACCTGGTTAAGACGTAATTTAGCCGTTAAAGAAGATATTACACCTATGGTAACCGATGGCGATACTACATCCACCTCAAGTACTGGTGGTACGGCTGTTATACAAAAATATTCCGTGCAAGCTCAAAGTGTTTTAGCTGCCATATTAGCTAATCTCCTAGATGTGGCCTATGGTTCTCAGGAGAAGGACAAAGTTGTTTCGATTATAACTACCCTGCTATACAATATAACACCGTATTTGAAAAATCATACCACACGTAATATACCCTCATTCTATGCCTGCTCAAGTCTTTTGGCTTCTCTTAGCGGTTATCAATATACACGCAAGGCTTGGCGCAAAGATATGATGGACTTGCTGTTGGACACATCATTCTTTCAAATGGACATTACCTGTTTGCCATTCTGGAAACAAATCATGGACAGTCTTATGACCTATGATAATACTACGTTCCGTGAATTGATGAGTCGTGTGTCTTTGACACAAACTGGCAGCTTAAATATATTCACCTCTCGCGAACAAGAATATGAACAACGTTCTATGCTGCTAAAACGTTTAGCATTTGTTATATTTTGCAGTGAATTCGATCAGTATCATAAATATATGCCTGAAATTCAAGGTGAGTTTATAGATTTTAGAAAAAATATTGGATATGAAAAAGTTTAATCAATTTAAATTTCTACAGAACAATTAGCCAATAGCTTAAGATTACTCTCCAATGTACCCTCTGTACAGGCAGCAGTATTCTTGTGCTTTAGAGTACTTTTACTGCGCATGTCACCCGATCATGTGACCTCTTTGTGGCCTATAATCATTGCTGAAATGGTGCAAGTTTTTCTGTCCCTTGAACAGGAACTCAAAGGAGATGGTGAAGATGTTAGGTAAGAAAATATAATCTTTAAATGGTTTATTTTGTTTAATTTGTATGCTTTTAGTCGCATGGTTTCTGGTATGGATGCATCTTGGTCATCCTCAGCCACCAATAATGGCATGTCCACCCAAAGTCAAGTCTATTACTGGCGTTCTGTCCAGTTGGAAGCTTCTAAACTACTCGAAATGGGTTGTGTATTACCAGCAACACTATTGCCACATTTTCAGATGTATCGTTGGGCTTTTGTTGGTACCGAATTCGATGTTACCGATAAGGGACCCATACCGAATGGTGTTGTAAGTGAAGAGGGTATTAGTGCCGGCTCATCAGCTTCCTATGTGCCACACATAAGACGTATAGCCAGATTAATGGATATGAAATATACAGTACATTCACCGGTTAGTGAATTAAACATGAATTTGCTAAAAAAAAAGAAAAATTCGGTACTATTTGTCTAACTTTTATTTCATTACAGACCTTAAACTTTAAGCGTGGCAAACATTTAATGCTGACTTGCCAACAGATTAATTCATTACAAGATCTTTACAGTTTCTTCTCCACTCTAAGTGTGGCCTGTCCTAATCCTCATAATCATGCTGATGTAGATTCAGAGATTAGTAATTGTTTACAAGAAATTGAGGATATTTTATCCAAAGACTTTTTGGAAAAAATGCCGACTAGCACTACACCAAGGTGAAAAGAATCATATTCTCATTTAACTAATGGAGTAAATTTAGTGCAGGACACGTATCTACTCTCAACGCCAAACCATAATAAACATAAAGAGTTTAACTCTTCTTCAACAATATCATCATCATCATCTTATTTTTCATTTAAACGCCGTTTAGTAAACAATACCTTAAATAGTTTAAAATTAAACACTACACCCTTGTTACTTGCAACATCTTCACCTTTAGTAACATTTTCAAAACAGGCTTTTTCCTCTTCTCTTTCACCTACCAACTTTTCAACATCATCATTATCAGCATCATCTACATTATCATCTCCCTCAACTATGCGCAATGTTAGCTCATCTTTAAAGCGTCGAGCAACAATTAGCTCTAAACCTGAGACCAATCATCTGCCTTTTTATGTTTAATATATAAATGAAAATTGAAAAATCAATCTACTCATGTTTCTCAGTGGCCTGTAACCAATAACCAATCCAAATATAAAGTTATAACACTTTTTCTATATCTTTTTAATTAATATTGTTTCTACGTAAAAAAAAAACAAAAAGAAAACCTCAAAATGCTGCTTAAATTTAAAAACCAAAGTAGCTAGGCTGCTTATCAAGAAATATTTAAATCAAGAAATAATTAATAACAAAAATAAGCTCAGCATTAATAAAATTTTTATCAAGGTTTTTTTTTTTAAACAGAAACAAAGAAAAGTTTAAACTTATTAATAAAACAAACAAATTAACAATTATTAACAAAAAAAAAACCAACTGTAATTATTTAAGATATTGCTATCATACATATTATTATTATACTTATTATTATTATTGCTGTGAATCTGACAAAAACAAAACAAAAAAAACATAACAAATTATTATTATTACTGTACATTATTATTAAAAAAAATAAATATTATTTAATAAAATATATAAATTGAATATTATTCAAGCAAAATATACATAAATAAAGTTCTTATCACAAAATATTAATGTTTTAGTATTGAGTTTTGTTTTGAAAGCTAGTGAATTAAAGCTAAATGTTAAATGTGTAAGTTAAAGGAGAAAGGAAGAGGGTGTTAAATTTTGATTTTTATATCTTACAGCTGGTTGTTTTTAAGAGATTGTAAAAATGTTAAATATTTGTAATTTCTACATTTTACATCAAAGACCCCATAAAGCAACATATATATTTTTTCAACAAAAATGGAAACATACATGTCCATCCGCCCGTCCATCGGTTGGTATGTCGCTTATGAAGAGCCCCCGATCATAAAGTTGTACAGTATGTATATCAAATCAAATTGATCGCGAGAATTTCACTCTTGAAATTCGGCAGAATGCATTCATACATGGCCAAGATATCGTAAAAAAAACGCTATTTTTTAATATTTCAAAATGTTTCAATTATATCTGTAGGTACTACGGAGACAACAAAAAATACTTTGTTATTTACAACAAACGTTCATACAGAATATCGAATACAACGTTCGTCAAGCATTTAACGTCTACAACACCTGAAATAATGCGGCTATTTTAGTAATAATTTTACGATTTAAATAGAAATTTTCCATTTTTATATCCACATTTTTATATCAAAAAAATTATTGGGGTGTATATTGAATTTGTCATTTCGTATGTAACATATTAAAATATTCGACTAAGACCCCAAC
>JACGTJ010019865.1:7152-17272 GCA_014858695.1 Chrysomya rufifacies | reverse complement strand
AAAAAATGTCAAAACATTTTAAAGATTTTCTTAAAATCATTTAGTTTTTTTGTGTTTGTTTTCTAAGTCTTTTGTTTAGCTTTATACACTTTTAGTTTTCAACAAACTTTTTCTTATTATTTTCTTATCTAAAGTATTCCCCTAAGAATTGTTTGTGAAAACTAAGAAATTTGCAAATAAGTAACCCTTTTAAAAACATTCCTAGATATCAAGCTTGAAATCACATTCCTCTGAAAGATACTTTAGAAAACTACTTATTGCCATAGCTATAAAATTTCAATAATGAAACCTGCAATTATTAACCCTGTATAAAATACAAACAGTTTTCTTTTTATAAAAACGAAAATAATAAAATAATTTTATTCTTGCACTTTTTTCCCACATTATGAAACTTGTAATGGAAAAAGTAGAGAAAAAAAGTATTGTAAAGAAAAGCCATTTAATCGCATTTAAAGCAAATACTTAGAGAAAAGTAAAGTTTTCATGCTAAGTTATATGCGTCAGTTAGTTTGTTTGTTTGTCAGCAATAGGCCGTCGGTATATGGCTACAACCACCAACACCGCCGCCAACATTTTATTTAGTTTTAGTTTTCTTTATTTCTTTTATATTTGTTATTGTGAAACAATAATTGTATATAATTTAGCTTGTAACTTTTTTTCTGCTTTTGTTGCTTTTGTTAAAATTGTTATTTTTAGTTGTCAGTAAGATTTTGTTTTTCTTACTTACACACTTCTTGAACGGAATTATGTTGTCTTTTAATTTAACTGATGGCAAATATATATATCTTAGCAACATATCAAATCTTAGGCAATTTGCATAATGACTTTTTAATTTTATAGGCAGTTAAGTTTTGTTAGAATGAGGTAAGAGAAATAAAAATCTTTATTTATAAAGAAAAATATAAATGAATTTATAAAAAAAGATAGATATTTTAATAACTTTAATAGGTAGTTTGCTAAGTTGAAGGTTCTTTATGTTAACTTGAAATTTAAGAAATTGAAAGATATTTCTTTCTTAAATACAATAAATTTTATTTATATATAAGTTTTTTATGTAATTGAAATTAAAACAAATATTTAGTTTATAATTAATTAAACTTTTATTTGCTTTTTGAAATACCTGCAAAATTTCTTTATACACAAACTCCTTTCATTTATTTTGTTAGCCCCAAAATAATCAAAAGACTTAAGACAGCAACTTTAGTTAGTTTTTAAGTAAAGAATTTTTTTTTTGTTTTTTGTTTTTTAACAAACTTCAATTCTTATACCTACTTGTTTATTGTTGTTTTGTTTTCCTTAATGTTGTTGTAGTATAGAGTTTTTTCTCTAAAAATCATCACTGCTATCTAATCCTAAACATTTCATTTATTCAATGCTTTTGTTAAGAAATTCAAAACCTTTTAGCTATACAAACAGTTTTATATTTTTATTTTTGTTTTTTTGCCTACTGCTGTTGTTTTTGTTCAAATTTCTTAATGTATTGGTGTTGTGTTTTTGTAAGAGCTTATGAAAAACCGGCTTATTAGCTTTTTTTCTTTCTATCCTACTACTACTACCACAGTAATCAATAAGTTTTACTCTTTGCCTCTTTAACCATAAACATATTTTAAAATATTCTCCTTTTATTACTACACAACACAGAGAGATAGAGAGAGTGTAAATAAAACCAAGAATATCAAGTTTTATTTTAGCATAAACCTGTATCAGTTTGTTTACAAAAATATTCAGGAGCATTTAAGCATTAATTAAACTCTCTTGCTCTTTTTTTTATTATTATTTTTTTGTTAGTAAACATAGAGTAGAAGTTTTGTTATGGTGGTGGTAGAGTAGGCTTACTAAATTAAATAACAACGTCACCATTGTTAACAGTGATGGTGAGTTTAATAGTATTCAACTAGTTCACATAATATAGATGGAATATTTAAGACATTATTTTGAAAATTTCTTTGGGGAAATTGCAAAGTTTTGTATATTTTGAAATTAATAGAGTCAGAATCCATAACGATTTTGATTTTTTTTATATATATTTTTATTTATTTCGAATGATTTTTGTAAAACAAAAAAATCAAAGTTTTATTGGTACAATTTTTACAAGAAGCGAATATTTTGTTAAAAACTAAACTAAAAAAAAGGTATTGTTAAAAATTTCCGAAATTTAAATTTTTATAAAAATTCAAAAATTAAAATTTCTCAGAAATTTTAAAATTTTTTAGAAAATTAAAAATTTTTGGAAAATTAAAAATTTTTGAAAAATAAAAATTTTTAGAAAATTAAAAGTTTTAGGAAAATTTTTTCAAAAATTAAAAACTTTTCTAAAAATTGAAAATTTTACAAAATTTTAAAAAATTTCAAATTTTATAAAAAAATAAAATTTTTCAAAAATTGAAAATTTGGCAAAACAAAATCAAATTTTTAGAAAATTTGAGTTTTTTTTACAAAATTACAAATTTTTGAAAACTTTTATAAAATTAAAATTTTTAGAAAATTAAAATTTTTAGAAAATTAAAAATTTGTGGAAAATTTTAAATATTGGAAAATTTTAAATTTAAAACAAAAATTTTTTTTAAATTTACATTTATTTTTTAATGGAAATTTTTAGAAAATTTAAAAAATTTCAAAATTTAAAGTTCTTCAAAATGTAAAATATAAATGTAAAAAATATAAATTTTTAAAAATATTATATATTTAAAAACAAAAATTTGATAATAAGGATAAATATATTTCAAGAATATTAGACTGACTGTTAGAAACTAGGTTAGAAGTAGGAAGAATGGGCATGCACCGCTCACTTATAAAAATACGTGATTTTGGTACATTTTGCGGAAATAATATATCACAAATGTGAAATGAAGGAGGTAAATGATGAAATTTTCGTTGTATCGTAAGGTAGTAAGAAGAAAATAGGTAAGAGAAAAAATTGAAAAATATATTAATTTTATTCCATTTATGGTTTTATTGTAGCAGGACTTTCTTCTAAATATTACTTCATACAAAAACAGTTATCATTTAAATATACTTTAACATATTTCAGCTTTCAGTTTATTATAAATCTTTCAAATTTCCATCTCTGTTCACCCAGCAAAACAGCAATAAATATGTAAAAATTTCTTATGTTTTTTTTTCTTTTTTGTATCAAAACAACGTGCTTTTTTACTTTTAATAACACTCTCAAGAGCATAAATTTTATATTTGCCTACAATTGTCTCACTATTTAAAAGAGAGAAAGAAAGAGTGAGAGAGAGAGAGAGGAATTGTGAGAATTAAACTCATGTAATATTCACAACAAGTGTGGTGAATTTGTGAACATGTTTTCAGCTTCTTTTAGCCATTTGAGATTATTCTCAAATAATTTGTGTATTTATTTTACATAAAATTCTTTTTTTTTTCAAGTTAATACAAAAAAAATGTTTATTTTACTTATAGTTTTTTTGTAATTTTAGTAGTTTTAGAAGGTAAACTTATTAACAGTCATACAAAACAATAACAAAAATATAATATTTATTACATGTTCTTATGCTGATTTAGAATTCAATGTTCTTAAACTGAAGCTATAGAATTGTTGAAATATTTATGGTTGCAAATGTTTGTGACATTAAATGAAACATTTTGACTTAAATTTATTTAAAATTTTTTTGTTTGAAATAAATTAAGCTTAATTTGCTTAAAGAAAAACAAAAGATTTAACACACAAACTTTAAAAATAGGAAAAATTAATGCAAAATTGAAAAAAGAAATTAAATTTCTTTTCATTAAATTCACAACAAAGTCTAGCTTTAATTAGCTTAATTGTTTTTATTTTCTTTAATTTTCCTAAACAAAAGACTTAAGACAGAAACGTTACTCTAAAACAAACCGTCGTTTTGTTTGTTTTTTTTTTGAAAACAAATAAATTAATTTTTTTGTTTTTAATTTTAATGTTTAGTTTTAATTGGTTTGTCTTGTTGTGTTACCATAAAAATAATATAATTTTTTATTTTATTTTTTATCTTTGTAGGCGTCTGTCAAACTTCTGTTACTAAAACCATAACAAATTCTATTAGTTTTGTTTGTTTTTTTTTCTCTATTTTTCATACGTAATTATATTGCATAATTCCCCCATTAATATTAATTAATTTCAATCTATTTTTATCGACAATTTTGTTTAACCAAATCTAACATTCCATACCAATTTTGGTTAAATTTTATGTTGTAAATTTTTTTTCTTTGTTACTTTTTGTATTTGTTAACTTTAAAAAAAAAAATAAATTTTAAATGTAATTTTATAAATTAACTTGACAAAACATATAGTTTTTTTATTAGTGTTATTATTGTAGCATAATAGCAATCAATATTGGTTACAATAAATTGATTACCATCAATCAATTCGTTGCAGTCAATGAAAAGTAATTAACCTTTTGACACAAAAACATGTAGCTTACTTAAGTCTTTTGTTTCAAATTGAAATGTGGTTAAAAAATGTAAAGTTTTTTCACAATAACTCTACTAAATATTGATCGATTTCAAAAATTCCAGAAAAAATATTCCAAATTATGGAAAAATTATGACTTTTGGGATTATGGCTTTCAAATATGCGATGAGAATTCGCCTATTCTCTTATCCGTTCCAAATAGTTGAATTCGTTACAATGTCGAACCGAAAAATCTTACAAAAATCAATAAAATTTTCACTTAAACAATGAAGTGTCTAATCTTGAATAACGGCTACAAAAATCCAAAACAAATATTTAGGTAATTAATGTCAACAATTTATGAAGTGTTCAAGAAATAGCCCAAACATTTTGAAATAATTTAAAATTAATATGCTTTGAAGTTATCGAGGACATTTATGAATGAATTCTCCCGAATTTGGAAAGCAAAATTCTCGGGATCCTAAGGAATGCTTTAATACATACATTGTACAACTTTATGTTCGACATTCGAACATGCAGATTTCGATTTTGTTTTAACCCACGATTCAAAATATATATACTTTATGAAGTCTCAGGTGAAAAATTCAGAAATCACAAACCGAATGACAAACTTGCATATGCCCTATCACTATAAGTAAAGAGTATGCAAAATTTGTTCCTACTAACTAACAATACATCGAAAATATCATCGTTTATTTCCATTCATTTCACATTTGTATCATATTATATTACAAAATATCGAGGGAAGCCCATTTTTCGCAGTATACCTCCTACTATCTAACAGTTTTTTTTTCATATTTAGGGCGAAAAATTCCTAAAAAGAATGGTCACTCCCATTTTACTTTTCTTAGTTTCCCATTACTATACTATGATTTGCCTTAAATTTAATTTTTGTACGTTAATCCGTTTCACATTTAATGACATATTATGTACTACAATGCTCCAAAATAAAAAATTTCCATGCGTTTTTGTTCCTTATTTATAATCCAATTCTCATTTTCAATACCAAATAAACCTTCTATAAGAGAAATATTTGTGCCACATTTTGTCTTCCTAGCTCATCCCGTGCGAACTCTATCGTGCTTTTAACAAACAGACAGACGGACAGACATTGCTAGAACGATTTAGAATCTCAGCAGGACCCAGAATATATATACATATCGGGGTCTTACAAGAATATTTTAATATGTTACAAACAGAATGGCAAACCCAATATACCCCGCATAATTTCTTGTTGGTGGGTATAAAAAGATAATTTGTTAACAATTTCCATTTTTTTCCTGATCAAATTTTCTTTTGATAATTAGCTAACCTCATAAAAAATCCATGCAAATATTAACAAATAAACATAAGATTCTTAAACATCTAACTTCCACATTGTTTACTTAAGTTTCTAGCTAAATTAATTTAGTTTTTTAATATTAAAATATTTACTAATAGAAAAAATAAAAGCTGTTGCAAATAGTAGCAGAAGCAGCAGCAGTTCTACTACTTAACTTATTTATAAAATAACTGCAAATAGTTAAAGACTACGGTACTGATAACATATTGCCTAAGAGGCGGTAAAAGAATTTTGCATTTATAACAAACACTTTTACATATTTACATACATAGACTCAAATAGATTCAGTTATATTATACACTTTATAAATTGTTATAACTTCTTCTAAAGAAGAGACTAAGCAGGGTTGGAAAATTGTAAATACCTAACATAGTTTTCTTCTAATAACTTCTAAATTATCAAATGAAAGGTTTAATATCTAAAGATAATTAGAATTAAGTTACTTATATTGAATTGTTTCTAATGGGGGAATATATTTTTATTTGAAATATTTTTGAGCTCTTTGAAAATATTGCAACATTTCCCAATGTTGGTTTATTAAAAAAAGCAAGTAAAAAGTAATATTAAATTTTTATTGAAATTCTTTAAAATTCTACCGATATAACCCAAAACTTGTCAGGAGGTTCTGCATTAGCTATTTAAGTTGTCATACCCATTATGAGGTCCTATGATCCTTATAGGAACTTAGGAAACATATATCTGCCCACAATCAACAAACGATGGAGTATATATTGTATTTGTTTATCTGTTTGTAACATGTCGAAGATCCCAAATATAGTTGGCGTCCGTTAGATTCTAAGTCGATCTAACGTTGCACGTCTCTCCGTCTGTTTGGAATTGTTTGTTTGTCTAGTGTAAGCACAATAGTGTAAGCACAATAGAGATAACATTAGATGGGCTACGGAAGGAGAACTTGATACACATGCTACTTTTATATTGGGTTTATTAGGTATTTAAAATGAGCTGAATCGGTTCCAAAGACCGTAAATATGAGATATTTTTTTAACATGGCATAAACATTAAGCGAAATAACATAAAATGATGAAAAATTTCGGATCACCACTATATGGTAATAAAGGAAAGGACACACTTGGAAATCCCCCACTCTCTTTTTCAAACACCTCCCATTAAAGATCACATAAAAATATATGAAATTTATTCCATATTTCTTATATCTAACTGTAAATCTGTTCAACTTTGTATAACAAGAAAATGTGCGGGATTGCAGCCTACTTTTCACCAACTTTGTTTTCTGTGTTACATAGGAGCTAGTGGGTGGTTTCAAAGTATCGATTAAGTTATATATAAACATACTTGTCTTACTTACAACTGAATTATAGATTTGAAAAGGTATGTTATGGTTGAAAGTAACTAGATCTGTAAACTGAAATGATAACTCAGTTTTTGCTAAATAATTTAGTTTAAATTTCGTAGAAATATGGCAATTAAAGGAAAAATCCATTTTTCAAATTATAAGATTTTTAAATTTTTATAAATTATGAGATCTTAGGAAAAAATTAAGTATTTTTTATTAAAATTGATAAATAAACCTAGATATCAACAAATTCATTATTTGAATTATACATAAAAAATTTTCAATTTCTAGCAGATCACGCTCCCAAAACAGATTCTGTATTATAATTCAATGTTCATCTCAAGCGATTACCAATTAATGAAACTGAAACAATTATAAAACAAACTCATCAAAAATGGCGAAAATTTCTTGAAGTTTTAAGCTCCTTAAAAGAAAGAAGGGAACATATGATGTAGCAAATTATGTTTTTGTACAAATATGTGTAAATATATTTTGCATTTCTCCATCCCTGTTAATTTTTTGTTAATATTATTGAAAAACATTTTCATGGCTATAATGATAGACTTGATGAAGCTTCTTAGTAAATACTTACTTTTTGCAACAACAATGTATACGTATAGATCTTTTTGCATATAAAACAACATATTTGTAGAAAAAAAATACACACAAAAAAAAAAAAAAAAAGAAAAATTGTTAAACAGAAGTAGAAAGTAACATATGCGTGTACACTTTTTTTTGCAATATATATTTTTAACTTAAACTTAGTTTAGTGAACCTTTTTTTTCTTTTGCACGAAAAAAATTAAGCAAGCAATTGAAAATAACAACAAAAAATACACTGTTTAAGAGTATTGAAGACTTCCTTAAAGAAAAGACTAACTGGAAAAAAAAAGAAGAAGGTATGCAAATGCAGTNNAAAAAAAAAAAAAAAAACTAAGAAGGTATGCAAATGCAGTAGCCATTGCCCGGGGTTGTTGTTGCTTCGATAAAGATAATGATGATGATGACGATGATGATTACAATGATGACGAACATTATAGACACCATGTGCATTAAACACCATGAACAAAAAAAAAAACATATAAACACATATAAGGCCTTCGTTTTAGGAAATTATTGGCTTTGTCAGTAAAAACAAAAAAAAACACGAAAAAATGGGTTATATTAAAACTATAACAAGCGTAAATTAAAATAAAAAAGTGCAGAGCAAAAAAAAAAGGAAAATTGAATTTCATCAAAAAATCTTACTTATTTGAAGAACAAAACAAAAGACTTAAGACACATGTAATGCTAAAGATATAGAAGCAAAACACGCGACATTTCAAAAGATAACAAGAGAGGAAGAGAGAGAGAAAGAAAAGATTTATAAGGAAACGGGAAATTTTTTATAATAGCTTTTCAAATACTGTTGAAATTATATATCTTATATTATCAATTAAATTAAAATATTTGAACCTATCAACGCTGGTAGGTAGGTATTGTATTAAAAAAACAGGTTTTGAATGCTATTCTCAATTGTTTCTAGTTTTCGAGATATTGCATTGTAGAGTTGTTATAATGCTGGAACTTATTAAATTCATTTTTAAGGTAACGAAGATGGAATAACCCCAGGACCCAAATGAAAAGAGATCCATACTTTTAAACAACTTTAACTTTTTAAACAAATTTTTTAATTAAAAATTTTATTTGAAGCCTATTTTTATATCAAATGTCAAATAAAAATTTCAATTACTAAAATTTCTAAAAATGGAAACTGAATTGTTGTCAAGTTAACTATGATTTTGTTTTAAAAGTGAGCTCATAACATCTATTGGAAAATATCAGGTTTGAATTAGAATCACGCTTTAAAAAACTAACTAAAGAAATTGTGTTGTCACATGTAGTTAATTGCAATGAATCCATCCAGTTATTTATACTGATTACATTTCGTTAAGCAGGGACACGCTCTTCATCACAACTAAACAATGAAGAGTGTGTACCTAAGTGATACGATATCTAGCGGCAGAACAGTCTAAGGTGATAGTTATAGGTACCAGTGCAAAATTCTACTAAAATTTGTTTTCTCAAAGAAATCAAATTTGTTGTCTTCATAAAATTTTGCCAAAATAATCTATATAATGACAATTTTTCAAAGATGTTTGATTATATAAAAGTTTTTCAAATTTCCTTGCTTACAGAAAGTTTTTTCAAATTTCCTTGTTTTTCCAACTTTATTTTTATAAAAACGTAGCCAAAATTATCTAGAGTTTCGAATCTAAGATTTTCATTGTTAAAAACTTGCATTCAGAGTTTTAAATTTCTCAACAGTGATGAGTTGTTTCTTTTTTGATTTAAACAGATTCTTTATATAATGTCAAATAGAGGTGTTGAAAGTGACCAAAATTGTTGTCAATTTCCAGGGGAAACAATCCCTTTTATAATAGGTGTTACAAAAGATATGGGGAGATTTTGAGAAACCATCATTAAAACGAATGAAAATTGATTGATAAGCCAAAATATTATGGTCTACCAAGAGCTAAATATCACTGATCACTCCATTTAGTGGCAAATATTGTCACTAAACGTAACAAGAATCATAAAAATTATTTGGTCTAAAACCAGACTATCTATGTTCAACATTTTCACAACAACATTCTATTACAAAAACTTAAAGAAATGTAAACATTCATCGATTCAAAAGAAACAAATTAATTTACTTATAACACTAAACAGATCGTACAGAAAACCGTAAGAGTAAGTGCAGATGGTTTGGGCACACATTTAGGATGAATAACCTTGATATCGGCCGTACTGCAAACGAATGATATTCTGAGATTAGCTGAAGAATGAAGTCTAATAATCTGCTAGAAGCGGGGGCCAAATAAAAACCATCGCTCGAAATAGACGCTCTAAATTTCAATTACGGAAGGAATTTGAATGGTGAATGAATGTACCGATTGCAATGAAATTTCGGACATAAGTTTGAGAAAAGTTAGGTAAACTAAATTTCAATAAATCATACTCATATTTAAGAGAGTTATTGGCATTTTTCTCCATTCCGGGAGAACATTTGTATG
>JACGTJ010019854.1:0-13512 GCA_014858695.1 Chrysomya rufifacies | reverse complement strand
TTAAGTATACCGTTCGACTCAGAATCAATTTTTGAGTCGATTTAACAATTCCATCCGTCCATCTGTTCGTTCATGTAAACGTTGTAACCAAACTACAGGTTGCAAATAAGCTCAGTTGTCCATTATAGACCAAAGACGGACGCTGTTGAAATTGAGCAAAATCGGTCCATTATTTCACCTAGTATTTTTCTTATCTCTATATATGTAAAAAAAAACTTCATTTGAATCGGATTGTCATATAAATTAGCACATATTGCTATTTAACAATATATACCAAGTCTATTGAAATTGATCATGATCAGCGCATTATTTCAACTAGACCCCATAAAAAATATTCTAAAATCGGGATATTAATTGCGTAAATCATTTAATATGTATCACAGTTTCAGAGATATCTAGATAAAAAGTTCATATATTACTATTTGAATATAACAATAAAGCACATTGTTATTGATCATGGCCTGTCTCAAATAGCTAAGGTATGTGTGTAGTATAAATAAATTTGCTGATTCTAACAGGGAAACTAATTATTCCGCCATACATTGTGGTGTTGAGTACAACATTGTAGGTCTCAATTGTCTAAATATATGGCACAAATTTTAATTTATCAAGAAAGGTGAAGCCTATTTAAGTAAGATTCCTTAGATAACAAGCTTTTGTACCAATGTTTTCTAGGTATTACAATTTTAGCGGAATTCTTAACTAAAATAAAATTTTGCGTATTTTAATTCGATATATTTTGAATTCGATATTCTTATTATAGTCTCTTATTTGTCTTTAGCTGCCATGTAAAATTTGTTATAATCAGCGTGTAGATTAAAATACTCTAGATATATAATGTAAAATTCGGTTCAGAAGAAATGTGTATCTTGAAAACTAGATACTACAATACGAAAATATATTTAGAACGACGGAAACTTTTCGAAACAGAAAATCTGGGTACAAAGAAACTGTACAGGTCTTTAATGTTTCGATAAATTTAACAGTTGATTTTTTCTCATATTTTATACGTTTTGTCGGTGCACCGCCTTGTTAAATAAAACCCTCTATTTTTTTTGGGGCTACTATTTTTTGGATAATCCCCTTTTTGTGCCACTTTTTATAATTTTTCAACGGTAGCGCCGCTCATACATACGTTTATTATCGTGTAGACATCTATTGCGTATGAGTTATATATTTCCCACAAAATACTTATACGCTGTTATAGTTCAATATTTTTGATATTTAATTGAAAATATAAAAGTAATCTCAGTTTTATTATATTCCTTAATTAAAGAATAAATTAAATTTATAAGAGTCTTCTATCCATTATAAATAATTTAGAATACGAAAACAAAAATAGTAAAACTTCTCTACAAATGTTTCAGAAAGAGGTGAAAGAAATTTTTAGCTGCTTTTTTGTAGCTATAATATATAAAATTTAAAACTTTTAGAAATTTTTTAAATTTGTGTTTATTCTTTATTTAATAACGGATCATTATAAAATAATCACGTATATATGTCTTCAAGTGATACATTTATGTATCCCTATTGAAATGGAAATGGAGCTTTTCATAAAGGTGAAAAACTTCTGATTGCTTTTCACTTGGCGATGGCCAGGGTGATTCCTCTAGTGAACTGCTCAAGCAGCTAACTACTTTCAACCTTAAATCATGTATTTCCCGGGCAATGGCTTTTGCGGCACCCGCTACAAAACTAGCTAAAGTTAGAAAGCATCGCTAACATATATCCTGACAGGTTCCTTCAACGTCATAGAAGCATTTTTGTAGTATCGATAGCGGAGGAACTTTCCATGGAGCTGGTAACTGATTTGCAGCAAACAGCCGCTATATAAATGTGTTATAAAAAATCTGTCTGGAAGTGCAGCCAGCAGCCCCGGCTCCAGAATCGGATGCGGTAGTCTAATCACTGCTCATCTTAAAGGAACACCGGTAAATGAAACCGACACAAATATGAATCAAATTGTTTGTAAGAACTTTACTTTGAAAGCTACTAGAAATACTGAAAGGTTTTAAATGAATATAATACATATAAGACTTAATAATATTTAATCTGTTCAGTAACTTAAAACATCAATCGGTTGGGTAGAAAATGTACATATGAAGTATATCGTTACAGAATTTTCAATTAGATTGAAAGTACCCCTAAATTTGTAAAAAGAATTATTATTTTTAAAGTCGTTCAAGCCCAACTATATGATGCCCTACATCATTGTAAGGTAATTGAAGTAATGGACAGCTAATGAATAATTTTAACATATTTAACCTTTGTATTAAAGAAATCTACATTAATTTTTATCAATTTTCCTATCTTACTAACACATCTAAATATTTTCGAGATCAAACACCCATGAGGGCTAAGTGAAGTGATGGTCCGATCTGAATGAAATTTGTTCTATAAAAAGGTATGGCATAACAATTTTTTTAAATTTCATAAAAATTTAAGTGAGTTATGTGTTTAAACTTTCATTTTTGGTGTTACATTTATAAGAGGCTAGGTGAAAAAATTAACCGAACATTAATAATTTCAACATTTATGTATAAAAATATTTATATTTTACTTAGATGTTTAAGACAGCAAAATTTCGTAAAAGACAGATATTCAGAAAGGCAGACAGATAGACAGACAGACAGACAGACAGACAGACAGAGAGGCAGGCAGACAGGCAGGCAGACAGATAGATAGACAGAAAGACATAGACATAGGATATACGTACATTACGATATAGACTCAAGAAGTAATTCGAAGGATATACTTAATGAGTGAGTGTCCTTAGGTTTTTTAAATATACCTATACCACCATAGGTTAAGAGTGTATAAAGAATTTGTGCAAAAACAAAATGTTTGTAACACCCCAAAAAACATGCACTTTAAGTATACCGTTCCGTTCGACTAAGAATCACTTCGTGACTAGATTTAATGATATCCATCCGTCTGCCCGCCCATGTAAACGTTGTAATCAAACTACAATTCACAAATTTAAATGACCGGTTCAAAATAGTTGTGGTATGTGTATAATTAGAAGAAATATCTATATTCGAACTGGGAAACTAAGTATTCCACAACACACTTTGGTGTAGGGTGTAACATGGTCGATCTTGACCAACTATAACACGCTAACTTGTTTTTATACCCTCTTCATCTATGGTGGTGGAGGGATGCAAAATTGGCAAAAAGTTAATACACAAAACTTAAAAAGGATTTTTGATTTACTATTTGAATGTTTAAATTTATATAAAGAGAAAATATATAAACATGTTTTTATAGATGTCATTGAGGACTTTAAGGATATCTTTTCTTTTGTATACCCACCATCAAAAAATGATGGGGGATATATTGGGTTTGGCATTACGTTTGTAATATGTTAAAATAGTCTTCTAAAATCCCAACATGTATATATATTCTGGGTCCTGGAAAAATTCTGTCTGTCTGTCATTATTTGACAAGAAAATCAATCTAGCAAAGGTTTCTTATTAAAGTTTCTAAAAATACTTGATTCTGCCCTACTGTGAGTTGTCGTAACTACATCGTTTTATACTTATAGGTAAACATATGACGCTTACTTTATCTAAGATCTCAGTTAACTTGTTGCACAATAATTCTGTAATCATATATAAATGATAAGTGCATTTTTGTAAAATGTTTCATAAATTCCATTATCTACAAAATTTATTTGATTCTTTTTCGAATAATCTTAAAATCATGACATTCTGAGAAAAATATTTTATACAAATTCCGGAATATTTACTAATTTATGTTAATGGTAAATTTTATTACTAAATTGTTATATTTTTAGTTATATTACATGTGACAAGTTACAATCATTCAGAACATAGATACAATTAAGTTTACCCTTATCAAGCGTAAACGTAATTCTGAAGTATTTATGTCTCGTGTTGGTAAAAGTTAATTTTAATAGTGTAAATTTTTGCTTTAATACAAAAACTGAAAAAAAAACAAAACTTATTTGTTCTTTTGCCACAAAATTCTTTCTAATCAATCATTTTCCATGTCATTTATGGTTTTTGTAGTTTTAAAATCTAATCAAAATGTTCGTTTGTGAGTTGGGAAAATGAGCAAAAATTCACCACAATCCTTTTTAGTAATTCTGCCTGTATTATTACATACATAAATATGTACATGTATGCTTAAGTATGTATATGAGGGAAATCTGAAAATCAAATGTCTGGTAAAGTTGGCTTGTCATGTTTTTTTTCACTCTGGTTTATGCTATCCATGTGATTTAACTGATATTCAAATGTAACGAGCAACCTCCATCTAGTCAGCACCAGAAAATTGTTATATGTCGGATAATGGAAAAATCATTCAAAAATTAGAAATACATCATTTAGTGAACATAAAGTTTTCTATTGTGTTGTATTTGGGAGTGAGTTCTGTTTAACTAAAACTAATACTTTCTATTTGATTATTCGCTATAATATTGCATGGAGGAAAATATAATTTATATTGTTATATATACATAAACAAAATAGGGATTTTTAGTATTAATTAGACATTAGTATGATATTTTTGATGGCATGATATTAACAATAAGTATTTGAATGATTTGAAACATAACATTTACAGTTTAAGATTATATATCAATCATCAGTTACAGGTTTGTGACTAATTCGCTTGTAATACTTGTGTACGATTATAAGCGAATTAGTACGATGGTAGATTCCGGCCAGTTGGAGAGGATACATGAGCACGTACAGGTGTTTGAAACATTGTAACATTCAAGTGCACTATTCGACTCAGAGTCACATCCTGAATCGATTAGACGATGTCTGGACAGATGGCTGGTTGTCCATATAAACAATTTGCGCAAAGTATAGATCGCAGTTTTAAAGCCAGCGTATTCAAATATGGCACAGATTGTTATTTTAGCCCAAGGATGCAGTCTATTAACAGTAATGTATTATATTTCATTGTTCCCATGCAAATGTCTTCCCGGAATGAGGAATAATGTATATAACTCTCTTAAATATGCGTATATTTTTATTAAATTCAATACACATAACTTTTTGGTTGATATTAATCTATGTTCCATGTAGTCAATCGATTATTTCAGCTATTTTCCATACAAATCCCTTCCGGAATTGAAATTTAGAGCATATGTATAGCAATTATTTATAAATCAACTCATATATCCCTTAACTTAGTGAAATATATATAATAATATTCTGTTCTTATGTGGTGTAAGTATAGCTAGTTAAAGTTTGAAACATTATTACTATAAAATTAGAAATCTCTCGAATAAGAACAGTTGTAAATCGTAGTTTAGAAGTATTTTCTGTGAAATCTTGTTCAAATTTCCTTAAAATTCTGATTTGTCTTTCTGTGTCTTTTGACCGGCATCTACCATTGTGCATAGATAGAGTATAATGCGTTTGTGCAGTTTTTTATAATATATAGCAATAATCATTAGACCCCGTCTTAAAGTATATCGTTCGAATTAGAATCACTTCCAGAATCGATTTTAAGATATCCTTCCCTCCATTCTTTCTTATCCTATTCAAATTGGTCATAGTCGGTCTATTATTTGATCTACCCCATACAAATGTCTCTAACGGAATAATGTCTTAAGCCTATTAATTCTTTTAAAAGACAAGTAATCTCATGATATTTTGTGCATAAATCTAGTCTCCAATTGACCTTAAATTACGTGGTAAATTTCATTTGAATCGATCCATTTTTTCTAAAATTTTTTGTAAAAAGTTCTACCAAAATGTTAGTTTCAACGGTTAAAATTGTTAAATGTAGTTATGGTCACAATCATGGAATGAAATTTGGTAAAGGTAGAGGAACGAAATCTATAAAAATTGGTAAGGATCAGTTCAACACTCTCCTATACAGATGCTCATTATTTAATTTTTTTTTCGTTTTCATTATTTTATAATTATCAAAGATGGGCAGTAGAATGGACTACAGCATCCGATTTTGGTATTTCAAACCACAATCCCACTTCTCGGAAAGTTCCTCCCCATCGATTCTAAATATCACCGTCATTGACTTAACCTGATTGTACCCATGTTCCAGCATGCTAAGCCAACATTCCTCAGACGTCTATTAAAGCGGTCAAGGTACATTATATCGGGTTGTAGCTAACATTACAGCGGATAACCGGAAAATCTTTGATCATAGATCGAAAGTACTTAGTTGAGGACTCCAATTAATCTTTTTTTATTTTTGAATTTCATTTGAATCATTTCAACACTACTCACTTTGAAATTTTAGATAAAAATCTCCCGTGAATTATGGAGATATATTCCTCGATAATTTTCGTAAAATTTAAAAAAACTACTAAGCATATTAAAGGGTTGATCAAAATTACAAATAGTTGTAAGCTTAACAAATTAGATTTTATATAAATGGAAAATGAAAGAAACTTTCCAACATTCCAACCATTTTCATCTGCATTCATTTTTTAAGATGATGGGTATAAAAAGTTCCTCTATCTCAAAAATATCACAAGGAGTACCCATTACTAATGGTTCTTGATTTATTTACATTCACCAGGAACTTAAATATAAATTTAACGGTAAAACATTTTCTTTTTTTGTGAACGATATGAGCTATATGAGAATACACTTATCCTTATCACACAATATTATTTCAAAAAGTCGAAATGTTAAAATAAATGTAAATAAAAATATTTCATTTATTTCTTACCTTTGTTATAACATTTTTCTTTTGTATTGTTAGTGAAAACCACAGGAAAACACACAACAAATTCTACCTGAGGTGTTTACTATACAAACAAGACAAACGAAAAATGGTTGATATGTATTTGAATTTAACAATCTATTCAAAGTAACGTAAAAGGAGTACAATTCAAAGGAAATACTTGTTGAGATAAGGATGAAAAAAAATGAAAGACATAAAAAAGAAGAAAAGTGTCAGTTTTGATAACAAAAAAGAAATGACTGATGTAATAAAATTAAATTCTAAAATTTCGCTAGCAACAGTTGGGTAAATGATCTAAATGAAAAGGAATAATGTTTATTATTACATTTTTCATATCTTTAAAAATTTGAATTTTTATTTATATACAACATTTTTAGATAACAAATAATTCGTTGAAATATTAGTTTGACCATCGTTTTTGGTAATGGAAAATACATTTTGTTTATTACCAACTAAAGTGTTTTATATAACAAAAATAATAGTTTATGTCATATAGATTTAGTTAGTTTAGATAACGTAAAATGTGATGATGTCGCAAATTATTTTAAATGCCAACCTTCAATTTTAACGTTGTCAGTTTTATTTGGTTTCTCCTTTTTCAATATATATATATGGATTCAGTCCCTATTTAAGGACGCCTTGTGAAGCTTATAGAATTTGAAAAGATTTTGGATCCATTTTAATCCAACGTTCTTTTCTTTGCAGAAGCTAAAGAGATTTTGAATCCATTTTAATAAAATGATTCTTTCCTTTGCTTTTTTCTCTCTCACGTCAATTTGGACGTAAATTGATCGAACGATCTATCCCTACCTTTTTGTCTCTAGTACATTTATATACGATCAACTTCTTAACACCGATTTCATTATTCTGACATTTTATAAATTTAAGTATAACGTGATCCTCCAAGATAGAGGTGTAGGGTTCTGTAAACTAGATTTCAGAAAATTGAACCTATTTTGATCCAACGATACATTCCTATGTTTTTCTCTCTCGCACACTTACATACGATCAACTTCTTAGCAGCCATTTCATTATTCTGTCATTTTATAAGTTCTTGCGAAATACAAAAACGTATGAATGGCTCAAAATAGGTCCAATTTCCCGTAATTGAACCTAGTCCACCTTGGGAACAACCTAAAACTCAACACTGCCTCATACTTCTTCAATATATCGGAGCCAGCTTTTAAGAAATGCTATAGACTTTGTGTTTCCACATCGTCGAATTTAAATACCTTTCATTCATTTATAGCAATCAAAAAAAGTTGATCCCCATTACGTTCCATTTGATCATTTTGTTCAGTTCAATTTTACTCCATAATGGCTACTTGGGACTCTAATATTCTCATGTCCTTTTGTATTGCTAGTCCTTAGCTACAAACTTGTAGTGTCCTTTTGTATAGCTACAAACGCTTATCATCAGGTACCCGAACATCATTAGATTAACCAGGTTTATCAATTCAGATATTTGATGTGATGTTTGTTCTATCTTATCCAAATTGTATTGCTACAAACGCTTATCATCAGGTACTCGAACATCATTTGACTTACCAAGTTTATCAATTCAGCTATTTGGTGTGATGTTTGTTATACCATATCCAAATTGTCTATTGTTCTTTTAAATTGATGTGGATGTCCCGCATAGAGTCATATTAACATTGAGAACATTTTAAGTCATATTTACTTTGACTTGAGGTTGACAAGACTTTAACAACAGTTTCGATTAGATATTTATATTTCTGTTGCGAATATGTAACTCTTCCCGACCAGTATCTAACGACTTAATATATATAATACATTGTGTCGTTAAGTACTAAATCCTCTTTTGAAAGAGCTACAATATGAGGAGCCTCGGTATCAGCCCCATTGAGATCTTTAGGAACATCAAGACTTTTAATAGATGAACTTTTTATTTTGTTTTTAATTAGATAACAATTGAAAAGAACTTCCAAAAACTCATTTTAAAGCATTTCATTATGAAATCACTCTAAGTCTTTTTTTTTTAGCTAAAACAAGTTCTCTCAAGTATCTGTATATGTCAAAATTGAGAGAAATTTAAGTGACATCAAACTCACTTAAACTTTAAAAGTATTGTAAAGAGCATAAACAAATGTACATATATTTTGCAATATAACTTGTAACCATTTGTTGATATAATCTCTCTTAAAACAACTAAGAGTGTTGTTATCGTTCAACACCGACCATTTTATAACCTATAACACATTAGTTTCCCTGTTAGAATCTGGATATTTCTTTATAGCAATTTACAACCCGCCATGATCAATTTAAACATGATTCGTTGTTTTATAGAAATAGTAATATGTGCAAAATTTCATCAAGATATCTCTGAAATTGTGAACGTTATTACATATTTAATGCCATATTTAATCGAACATTTTATAACCTACACCGACCATTTCATAACCTACATCACCGTGTGTCGCGGAATAATTAATTTCTCTGTTAAAATCTGGATATTTCCTTTATAGCTATTGAAAATCCTCCATGCCCAACTTAAACATGATTCGTTGTTATATAAAAATTGTAAGTGATTTAAGGACTTAAAATTTTGTTCCGACAGGGACATTGGCTTTATATACTTAAACCCCAAAGTTTGGCTATTATTTGTATGAGAGCTATACGAAATAGTAAACCGATTCAAAAGGTCATATATTGAGATCTGAAAGAAACTTGTATGTATTAAGTTTCATTACATAACCATCTTATTTAAGAGATTTAAGGGCTTTTCCGGTGGAGACAAGGTGAAATAGTGTACCAATCATAATCAATTTTAGTAGCGTCCATCCGTCCTAAACGGCATCTGTTCAAAATTTCAAAATTGCGATGTGTAGTTTGTTTATAACGTTTTCATTTACGAATGACGGAAGGAAAAAATTCAAAATTGCGACATGTAGTTTGTTTATAACGTTTAAATTTACGAACGACGGAAGGACGAAATCGATTTATAAAGATGGTTGGCCGGTAGTTATTATGGTGGGTTACAAACAATTTGATTTTGAACTCATAATATCCTTTGCTCCTATGATGGAGTAGGGTATTGTATCTTTTAGTTCAGATTTATGAAGTGATTCAAAGTTAAACGCTTACTTAAAGATAGTTGCCCGGTAGTTATTTTGGCGAGTTACAAACAATTCGATTTTGAACTCATAATATCCTTTCCACCTATGATGGTGTAGGGTATTATATCTTTTAGTTCAGATGTATTCACAACCTTCCTGTATTTATTAAAAGAAACAAAAAATCTCAAACAGTCCATTTACGTTTTTTGTTTTTGATCTTCCAGATGTTTCCTTAACAACAATCATCATCTCCCGTTTATGCTTCGTTGCTGTTCAATACAACCGTAAAATATTTCCTTTATTCATCCTGGTTCTTTTTATTCCTTCGTTACGTTTATGGTCTATTGTACCCAGATAAAGTATGAAGTAAAAGTTTTTATATTGCAACGTTTTTTAACGAACCAAAAAATGTAAAAAAATAAAATTTCTTTTTATTGCAGTTCATTTTTGTACAATTTTTTATTTATCCACAAAAAGTAAATCTGCCTAAAACCATAAGACAAGTTTGTAGTAACAGTAAAACAACTTCAGAAAAGATTTTGGCCATAATATCAATGCAAGATACATAAGAAGATTTTTTCCTATGTGTCATAAGAAAATTATTCAACTTAATATGGAATAGTTCATTCAAAGGTTTAAATGTTGAAGATTTCTTATTAAAATTTTCTTTAAAACCTATTAATTTAAAGCCAAGTTATATCCACATTAGTTTGCAGCATAACTTCATGACCAAACTCATACCAAAATACCAAACAAACCTTACATATGAAAAATATTTGAGCTATATCTTACATTTGTTCTAGTTAGGTTCTAGTTGACTTTATAAATTTTGGTGAAAATGTAGTGCAGATGCGTGTAACTTAGATAAATAACCTTCGTCTCCAAGCACCTTTTGAAGTATACCTTTTGAATGATCACAAATTCGGTTATATTTTGAGGAAGTATTTTTATAATAAAATATCTAAAATCTCAGAGATAATTTTATTATTTCACGATACTTGACCGACAGAAATGCTCTTATTTGTTTTCTGTTTAACATAGTTAAATCGACTGAGAATTTCATGAGGATCAAGAACATATATACTACGAAGGATCTTAGTCAGTCTTTCTAGGTGGACCAGCTTAATATACCATCTTTCACCAGCTGTGATATGGGATATAATAATCATACCAAAATACTTTTGCACATTATAGTTCCGCAATATAAGTTAATAATAAGAAATAAACATGGGTATGGATAAGCATTTCTTTATACATATTTTCATAGTAATGTACGTCGAGACTGTTCCCAACTGGTTATTTTACTAGCAATTTTGCTACAGTATTGCTTACTTTACTATTTACAAAGCTAGATACTTTGACAGGGGATTGTCCTAAGACGTAGTCAATTGTCACTTTTAAAACTATTTCGTGGTTATGAGGTATATTATTGTAAAAGCATTTTTAAAATGTAAATACAATCAATTCATTTTAATTGCTGGCATCACAATAAGAACTCACAACCTTCTTGCTTACAGTCTAACATTCTAACTACTCTTCCATGTAACGCATATTTGCGCGTAATGTAAATTTTTGTCATATTGTACGGCACAAGGACCATTTTACTAACTCACTGGTAGAAAAACAAATTACTATTTTCCATTTTGTGAGTACATAGTGTTAAGCTAGTTACAAAGTACCTGTCGGGTAGCTATATATATCTATAAGTAACAACATGGACTTAGCTTTGGACGTTGCCAAATGTTCCTTTTGTGTGGATGTATGTAACATAGAGAAAAGCCCACATACAAGTATATAGTTCAGCTTAGAATCTTAGTATGATTAACTATGTTCGCCTGTCACTCCGTCCGTCTGTCTGGCTGGCTGCCAATGTAAACCTTCTGCGCAAAGTACAGGTTGCAGCTTCAAATTTTGGGCAGATTATTTTCAGACAACAGAAAGATTTTATATATGAAATAATGTACCGATTGGTCCGAATGCCAAAATATTTATTTGTGATAAATTTCAAGACTTTAGCATAAAAAGTACAACCTGTAGAGCTTATACAAACTTTAGATGGACAGCCAGCCGTCTAGGCGGAAGGGCGGACATTGTGTAATTGAGTCAGAAGGTGAAAGTGGGTGTTCGAAAATTTTTTATTTTTGTTACAAACATCCACACAAATGCTTTCTAACCTCTACACCTATGGTGGTTCAGGATATAAAAAGATAATTGTATTTTGTTTGTGTCTGCTAGGTGGTAAATAAAAATAAAATTTTCAATATTGTTCAAAAGGGGTATACAAAAAGAATATATGCGTAGTGATAACCTGATGAGTGACAATTTATTTTTACGTCTACAAAAGTGTCAATAAACAGAAATTTGTGTTTTTAGTTTCTGCCAGGTGGTCAATAAAATTACATTTTTCAAAACGATTGGACATTTTTACCCTAAACCGTTACGTATATGATCTTTATATATTGTAGTGACCAAAAAATTGCTGGATACCCCCCAAACAATTTAACATTTTTTAATTAAAAACAGTCGCATATGATACTGTTTTCTTATCACAAAATATACGTCGTTTGGGACAAAATGAGCCACAGATTTAATACTTCCCGGATGCTTTTTTCGTAAGCATATTTTGGCTAACGAAATTATACCGTTAAGAAGTACATAAATAGTGACCATATTTGTTGATTATCTATCTAAATTCTATTAACATTTAGACTAATTTGAATACTTCTAATAATCTAAAACGTTATCATATTCTTGTCATATGATATCATTCAATTGTTGGCAGGGTATATACATAAAGAGCAGTACGAATTTCGTTATTTATGCATTTCTTGTTTTCTAAACTAATTTAATGTTAGTTTTTCATAATAAATTATCTACTTAACATTGTTGTAAACGCTAATTCTATGAAATATTGTTTTGTGTTTTATGAATGTATTTATATGTTTTGTGCTTTTTGTAACTGTTCAGTTTGGGTTTATACTCAAGTTTGCAGTTTGTTGTTTCAAAATTAATAATTTACTAATACATATAAGTTGGTTTTGTACATTTTTATCCCAGTCGGAAATTGAAAGAATTATATTGCTTAATTTATTAAATAAAAATCAAGGATTATAATTGTGTTAAAGGTTATTATGAGTTATGAGTGCAAAATTATTATATTTTTTCATCTGTCCTTCTATGTAACTACAGGATGCAATTGTCAAGATAATTTGTTGAAATTTTACACGGAGATCTTTTGCAAAAAATAGGTCTAATATATTTAAGTATACTTTTCGACTCACAATCATCTTCTGAGTAGATTTAACAATGTCCATAATCATGATTGATACTTTTTTCATCTTGTCCCCATAACAATGTCACTTCCATAATGCAGTTTAATCTCACAATTCCTTAACAGAGCGTATAAAATACCACCTTTAATAGAAATAAAATACCAAATCGGTCCATTATTTTGGATAACTAAAGGAAGGCTTTAAATGGATAAAGCAAAAACAAATTAAAATTTTGTATGCTACCTGTACTCGTGCCAAAAACATGCCTTTGTATAATATGGTATACTTATTATTTTTGTGTAATATTACTTATACGTCGTACACATTAACTGATGTTATGAAAAAACAATGAGAGGATTATTCGAATTTTTTTAATAAAGACCGATTACATTGCATACAATGAGAATATTTAAGACTGAAGAACTGAACTAGAACAAGAACTGAACTAGAAGTGAACTAGAAGTGAACTAAAA
>JACGTJ010019844.1:0-20648 GCA_014858695.1 Chrysomya rufifacies | reverse complement strand
TACCCCCATCATTTTTTGATGGTGGGTATAAAAATCTTTTGGAAATTTTAATATAGGAAACGTGAAAAAAAATCATAAATGATGACCTCATTGACTACTATTCATTTTGACCTGTGAATAACATTGAAATTTACGTAAAATGAAGGTATTTTTGTTACTTAATATTAAAATTCGAAAAAATCTCTTCCATAAAACGTATATTTTTAATGATTTTTTGAAATTTTCAATTTTAAACCTCTGTAACTTTTGCACCCTCGGTAATACTGCTCTTTAAGATTACAAAACTATTTTTTTCGGTTTAAATTATGCAATTGTATCAGTTTCAAGAAAGCCCAAGGAAACCTTTACTGTTCTCTAAGAATAACACCAATTTAAATTTTCCGAATCAGTTAGAGAGCAAGACTAATTTCGAAACTGACTTCATTGACTTTTCGTAAGAATTTACAAAATGATAAATAAGAGTAATATACAAAATGTAAAATGTACGCGAACAAAATTTTGCAGTTTTCGTTTGAAAGCGCAGCAAGCAAGTAATGTTTTTTTATGGTTAAAAGCATTTATTTGTTTATACCAGACTTCGGCCAAACTTTGCACGCATAGTAAAACAATTTTCAAATCTAAAACATAATTATCTAATCGAAAAGTTTCAGTAGACGAACTTTAATTTTTAAACTCCTTCTCTTCTTAAAAGAAGTTTGCTGACTACTCCTAAGTGTGAAAATTAGCATAAATTGAGAGAAAACAAAGCTCACTTTAATTTTTGTCAATGGTTGGTTTACACAAATATTTTTTTTTAATATATATTTCTCTTTAAAATAAAACAAAAATAAAATATTTAAAAAATTCTTAGATATAAGGTTTGTTTCCGTAATCTATATTGGACGCACGAGTATCCTAAATTACCCGTAAACGAACCCGTATTATACAATTTGAGAGAGTATGATACAATAAACTGTCCTCAAAATGTCATTAAATTAAAAAATTTTGATAAACATATTTAAATAATCAAACAAAAATGAAATTTTTTATTAAAACATTATAAAATATATTGCATACCATACCATATATTGCAATTAATTGCCATTTTATTTTATGGTAAATACAATAGGTTTTTAGTGTTCCTGTACTTATTTTAGTTGTCCTAATTTCCACGAACTTTGTCCCAAAAGTAAGGATACATTCTATTTATTATGTTTACAGAATTGTTATTCTAGTAAAACGCTGAAATAAAGACGCGATGTTTCCAAAAATCCTCTAGGTAGTTTAAAAATCAATCTGCATCTAATATTTTACATAAAAATCAAAATAAAACTAATTTCTCATTTCCATAGTTTTTTTTTCATTTTTTCCTCATTCTTTCACTAGCAAGAATTTTGGATGAACGAACGCCTGATCATTTGCCCGAATGACATTAATTAGTATATGTTAAATTATGCTAAAAGAGCATCATTATAATAATAATTTGAAATTCGGCAATAGATTAATTCATAGTACAGAAGAGTGGAATGTTGAAAAAAGTTAAATAACAATAATTTTTAATTATGAATTTTGATGAGAAACATCAGATTGATTTTGAGTCATCAAAAATAATAATGTTGGATGCTGTACCAAAAATAAATAAAACAATTAAGAATGTTATATTCGGCTTGGCCGAATCTTTAATACCCATAATAAAGTATATTCAATATGTTTTTTGTCCAAGGTTTTTCTTACTAATTAACGATGCATCGAAAACTTCATCGTTTACATCTATTCGTTTCATATTTGCGACATGATGTACTAAAACGCAAAAAATGACAGGTTTTTATAGACGTACGGAAAAGTGGGCGGAGCACGCCTTTTTTGTCAAGTTACTTCCTACTAACTAACGATACATCGAAAATTTCATCGTTTACCTCCATTTATTTCACATTTGAGACAAATTATATCACGAAATACACCAAAATCACGGATTTTTGAGGTGGGCGGGACACTCCCATTTTTTTCAATGTTCTTGCTATTGTCTAACAGTCGGTTTAAAATTTCATCTTTGTACGTTCTTCCATATCATATTTATCACGTTACTATATTATATTTTACCCTAAATTTCATCTTTGTACCTTCATCCGGTTCATATTTATGACTTATTATGTACTAAAATTCTCCAAAATTACAGATTTCCATGGGTTTTTGTTCCATAACTTCCTTATTTGTAATTCAATTCAGCCCATTTTCAATACCAAAACAAATCTTATATAAGGTGAGATCTTTATCGTGCTTTCAACAGACAGATAGACAGACGGACGGACATCGCTGGATCGACTTAGAATCTTACCAGGTCCCAGAATATATATACATGTTGGGGTCTTAGACGAATATTTTAACATGTTACAAACGGAATGACAAACTCTCAGCCCTCATTTTTTGATGGTGGATATAAAAATACTTCTATATATATTTTAAAGAACTGCAATTTAAAGCACAAATAAAAGCCCTAAAGTCAGACCAGCCCGATTATATGATACCCTAGGGCAGAATATTATTATGCAAAATATTTCATCGATTTAAGTGAAATACATAAGTTTAATATTATATGCTCTGTAATATATAGTGGACCGATCATAACCAGATTCAATAGGCTTCGTCTTTGGGGCAAGGAAATCTATGTCAAATTTCAGTAAGATATTTATAAAACAGTCAATTTCCCCATCTTTTACCATTTTACGTTGAAAAACCCTCAACCTGGAAAAGTTTTTATATAGGAGTTAGGTGAAAAAATCGATCGGTTGGAATGAAATTTGAAACATAATTTAAGACCTAGTTATATATACTAAATTTAAGAGACTTATAAGCATTTTCCCTATTCCGAAAGGACTAATTGTTACCAAATCTAATAGGTTTTTTCCTTCGGCCAAAATAATGCCCTGTGCCTAATTTGAAAGCACTGCAAAATTTCAAAGAAAATATGAGAGGGAATTTTAATATTTGGCAAAAAAATTAAATTTTGTTTGTATTAAGAAATTATATAGAAAAATAAAAAAGTGTTGTATTTTATTGAAAACGTTTGAGTTAGCTAAAATAAAAGTATTTAAAATTGTATGGAAAATGTAAATTTCAGAAGCATTTTTTTTTAATTCAACTAATGCAAAGGTTGCGCTTTAATATTGTTTTTTAATGATGAGTAAATCTCAAAACTATCTTAACTCGACATAAGATATTTTGTCATGTATTTAGCCTGAGAATTTTTAATTAAGTATATTTTGTATTTCGAATAATACAAATTTAAATAGGGGAAATATGGGAGAGTAACAAAGATTATTAGTTGTATATTTGAAATGGAATCAGTTTCACAACAACTTAACATGAGTTTGATCTACTTCAAAGTTGGAAGCAATACACAATAATGTGGAAATATGTTAATTTTCTTTTCTATTAAATTTATAGGCCACTTTCTAATATATATATAAATTTTTTTCTTTCAAAGTTGTGATCTCTACTACCTCTCTTTTTTCCCAGTCCGTTTCTATTATGGAAGTAATTACAATATAACTTCAACGGTCTAGGAGCTAATCGCCATCTAGGTTGTCATTTGAATAATATGGACTTTATATCAAAGTAGAAAGTAACAATTCTATTAAAAACGTTAAATCTTACGATTTAAACATATATTACTTTCAAATTTAATATTGTCTACACTGAAAAGTGAAGACAAAATACAACTCTGTTATAAACTAAAAAAACGTAAACAAAACTGTAAAGTAAAAAAGGAAATAACGAAATTTGTAAAAATTTGGGCATAAAAATATTATTTTTGGTCTGTAAACTAATGGACAATGAAACAAATAAACATCCTCTGGCATCACAACAAAACTCTACCATGGAAATCGAATTAGAAACCTTAAATGATGAAAACAATCATAACATTGTTTTGCCCGACAACACAGAATTGGATTGGGCACAAATTTTATATGCATTCAATTATAAACGTTTAATGTTCATAAATGATTACCGGATATGGTCAGATTTTCACTCTTCAAATTTAGAATATGCCCATAAATATAACGACTATGGACCAGAAGAATTGTGTTATCGTTTTATGTATCGAGTATTGCCGAATATTTTTCAATATGAATTAAATGATCACGAATTACATTTACTTAAGTTACTAGACTTGCATCCAGATTTTGAAAGAACAAAAACTGGCTTTAACAAAATGGAAACAATGCAAACATTTTTATTTCCCGTTAAAGCATCCGTAAGAGAGAAAATTATACAACATGATTGTTTTGAAGAATCTGACTTTGAAGCTAATAAACAAATTATAATAACGGATTTTGCAGAACAAACTTTTTCTTTAAACAAATTCCATTTCAATAAAGAAAATGCCGCATTATTGTCAGTGGTCTTAAGTTCAGATGATGATCTGCCAAATTGTGAACTTTTAACAATAGAAGAAATGTACAAACGTTTGAAAGCTGCTAAGAGACAATTTGAAATCAAGGGAGAACAGCTAGAAAATGTAAATTTAACAATTACTGATTTGCTAACGAAAATAAAAACCATAAAAGAGCTTAAAGTTGTTATCCAATTAGTGAATAAGAGATTTCTTAAGTGAAACAAATCTTATAATTCATCTTTGTATAGCAATTAAATACTTTAAAAATCGTATATACACATAAAAATAGATATATTTTGTTAACAATTTTCTAATTTTCATTCCAATAAAACATCGATTTTACTTTCCTTTGAAATAATATATTTTAAGAATTACGATTTTTCAAAAAAAAAACTTAAACAAAATAACGCATACAATCTCACTCTACAAATGGAAACGACGTCTAGAAGCTTCCATAGCGTGACGTTTATTCGTTATAATCCATGCATAATCACCAGTTTTACTATCGAATGTACCTTCCTGCAATGATCGTAATTTCAAAGTAAAACGTGGACCCAATTCTCGCAACTTTACACGTTTGCCATCTTTGGTGAATTCATAACGATGATGGCGGAAGAAAATATAATCACGTTGATTGTGAAAAGTAACAGCACGACGTCCTCTAAATTCGGGGTCATGATGAAACAAAGCACCCAACATACGACCTACTGTAAGACCCAAACGTGTAGTAAAATTATTAAGAATAACTTCGGGACGATGTTTGGTTATTTCCTTATGATCTCTTTTCATATCCGATGTTAACTTAACATTCGACACTTTAAACAAGGCGGTAGGGCCATTGGGTAAGTGAATAACCAATAAACCATTTGGCTTACGTCTGTCCTCATTGATAATTACTACATCCGTATATTCTTCACGTATAGCTGATTTGCATATTTTTTTGACGGAAGATTTATTACGTATTTTAACTAAAGCATTGGGGAATATACGTCCCAATTCCAAACCAAATTTACGTGTTTTAGTGACAGGATTATCAGCAAATGTTATTAGAACTTTAGGTTCGTATGATCTCTCGAAATAAGAACTAAAATCATCTAACTGCAACTCTTTACGTAATTCTTCGTTATCTGAATCATCTAAATTATTAACCATAGTTTGATCTTTTTCTCTCAAACTTTCTATGGTATGGCCGGGATTAACGGGTACACCAGCCTTACGTCTAGCTCTACGTTCTTGCATTTTCTTTTTATGCTTCTCTTTTTTCATTTTGCGGAACAAGGCCATTCTTTGCTCTTTATTGCGCATTAAACTCAAGGGATTTATAACAGGCATTCTTACTTCTGGTTCTTTCTCATCTTCATCGTCGTCATCATCATCCTCATCTTCGTCATTGACTTCATCATCATTGTCGCTGGAATCTTCTTTAGTTGAAAGTTTTCTAGCTTTTTTACTTGTAGAAGGTTTGTCATCATCATCCATTTCTTCATCATCGTCATCATCATCTTCCTCAGAACTATCTGTGACCGGACCTTCTTCCTTATTTTCTACCACCTCTTCATTGTCATCATCGTCATTGTCAGAATCTGTTAACATTGCTTCATCTTGTTTTTCATCCTCTTCATCAAAACTGGAGTCACTATCGAGCTCAATGGGTTTTTTCTGTTTTATTTGTTTGGTCTTCATGATTTATTTGTTTTATTTTTTAGCTATTAAAATATTTTTCACGTTTTATTAAAAAAATTAACTAAAACACAATTTACTCAACCGTAGTTCAGAAAAAAAAAACAACACGTGCGGTAACTCAATATGAATTCATGAAGTATGTTTAGTGTGCATGTAAACAACTTTTTTTACACATAGTTGTAAAAAGTTGCAGTAATAAAACCAACAAATTGAAAAGGGAGACCCACACTTGTTATCTTTTTTAATTGTAATATCAAAAAATGTATCCTAAGAATATTCCAAAAACTTTTGAATATACATAGTGGCGAAAATAAATATTAAAAACCTAGGTTTTTGTTTGTTTCTTCTGGGAACAATAAAATATATGGATTCCATGTATTTTGTTTTTGTAAAAACTTTAAACAAAAATTGTCTATATGAGATAATTTTAACTAATTTTTGTTGAAACTTTTTTATGACAAAATTCTAACGATATTAAAAAATTACATTTTCATAAAAAAACACAACTTATAAATTTTTTAATGAAATATTTTACACTCATTTAAGCGTTTTTCACCGTTCACCACATTGGCATCTCTGTTAACTGTCTTTCTCTTCGCAAACGTCACTTTGTTGGTATTGTTTTGCGACATTTATTTTTTCACAAAAATAAAAATTTCTTTGTTTTCTTGGTAATTTCTTTTGGAAAAACTACAATACACGTTAAAATGCCTCATATGGTGACAATGGAAAATGGCCAAAGCCAAACTATTCAAGAAATGTTGGGATGCATCGAAAGGTAAGTGTCCAAAAATTTTGCAAAACTTACACGCTTACAAAGCAATATACATAACCTAAAAATATCGATTGATATTTCTCATTTAATTTCCAGATACAATCCTGATCATTTGAAAACATTGGAGGCCTATGTTGAAGATCAAGCTAAGAATAATACCTACGATTTGGAAGCCAATTTGGCAGTATTAAAATTATATCAATTCAATCCCCATATGTTGAATTTCGATATTACTTATACTATTCTTTTGAAATCGTTGACAAATTTGCCACATACTGATTTTGTTATGGCCAAATGTTTGTTATTGCCTCAGCAAATGAAGAACGAAACTGTTCAAACTATTATTGATTTGGCTGATATTTTGGAACGTACAGATTTCACATTATTCTGGAAGAGAGCTGAAGTGAACAAGAATCTTTTCCGTCATATCAATGGTTTTCATGATTCGATTCGTAAATTTGTGTGTCATGTTGTGAATATTACTTTCCAGAAGATCAGAAAAGATTTGTTGAAGGAAATGTTGGGCGGTATTGAAGGTGAGTGCAACATTTTTAACGGGTTAATAAGTGCATAAGTTGAAACGTTAAGGTACTAAACTACAGCTGAATTAACAGTAATCTTGAACCAAATTAGAACTAAAACTGAACAATGAGGACTAAAGCAAAATTTTAACTAAATTTGAAGTTAACTAAAGTTATACCATAGAACTTGACTGAAAAAAATATAAACTTGAACTAAACCAAGTCTAAAAATAAAACTGGACAATAATCTACAACAATTAGACTCGGACATGAACTGAAATAAAATAGAATTGAACTTGATTCGAACAAGAAGTTAAGTATATCTGAACTAGAATGTAACTATAGAAACAGCATCATTAGCTTTAAGTAATAAATATTGCATATTATTAAAATTGTCTTTAATTTCTTACAGATTCCACCTTAGACAAATGGATGAAACAATACGGTTGGAAACGTGACGGTAACTTGGTTATTATTGCATCACAAGACGCAAAAATCAAGACCAAGAATATTACAGAGAAAATTGAATTCGATAATTTGGGTGGTCTTATGGCCCAATGTTTGTAAGAGATAAGATCCTAACAAATAAAATATTTCTACAAAAATTTAATATTAAGTTAATTATCTCTGTCTTTTTTTTTTGTATTTTCAAAAGCATTCAGTAATATTTTAATTAAAAAGATACATAAAACAAATAAAAATGTTTTATAAAAAAAAAACAAAATCAAATTCTTATTTATTATTTACTTTATAAACTTATTTCAAAACTTCTTAAGAATGAAAAAAGGTTTAGTTAATAAAGGGGAGCAGGCATTATGACAATTTATGGAGACTATACACACTAAGTTTAATTATACCAAAAAAGAAAATTAACATTAAACTACTTAAATTTATGGAAAAAGAATTAAATTATAAAGAAAAGTACAAAACTTTAAAGATAAATAAGATTTTTTTAATTTATAACTTTTTAAACAAGAAATAATAAAGCTTCTTTCATTTGCTCTACGAAAACAACAAAAACCTGTTAAGATTGTTTTTTGAATTTTTTCAAAATTGGAAATATCTTATCAAAGGCTTCATATATTTCAGCACGTACTTTAGCTCCCGTTAATACCACTTTGCCAGAAACGAAAATTAATAACACAATACGTGGACGCACCATACGATAAATGAGCCCAGGAAAAAGTTCAGGTTCATACGAAGAGAAATTACAATGGGTGAGTACCAGACCCTCCAAACGTATGGGGAATTTAACATCACAAGAACCGACCATATTTTGTATTTTAAAATCAAGAAATTTTGCCTATAAATTGAAATTTAGTGATAATTATTGCACATATTAAATATATTGTTAAATTTTTCTTACCGGAAAACCTAATTTTTGTATAATTCTGGCATATTTTCGAGCTGCCAATCTTGAATCATCTTCACTTTTTGCCCCAGTACAAACCATTTTACCCGATGAGAATATCAAAGCTGTAGTACGGGGCTCACGTATACGCATAATGACAGCAGCAAAACGTTTGGGATTGTATTCGGCATTACGGGCATGTAGCGCAATCTTTTTTAAATCAAGTTTACAAAATAAATTTACGGTGGAAACAATATTTCTAAAAAGAAAACAAAGAAATATTCACTACCAAACCTTTCTGAAAATTCATATTTGCAAACTTACTGTAACTGTGGTACAATACCGGGATCCGCCGAACCTGGTGTCATGGGTGTCATAGGCGTTGCTGGACCCATAGTTTGATGTATATTACTTAAATTATCAGTTCTATCACTCATCGGTACCATAGGCGACATAAGACTTTGGGGTGTTTGTGGTTGCATTAAAGATTGTGGAGCTGTGCCTCCACTGCTTGACGAACCAACATTATTTTGTGTACCCATTACATTAGATGATGGAGTTGCGGATGACATTGAACTTTGATATGACGGTTGATATGTTTGCATTTGTTTATGTGGTACAGGCAGTGTAGGATGTTGTTGAGCAATATTTGGTGTATTTGAGCCGGGTGCTGGAGAATTGCCACCCATAATGTGACTTAAATCGTGGCTGTACATGTTATTTGGATTATGGGCACCATTTGTACTCATATCATGATTATTATGTTGGTGCATAGCAGAGGGATGATAAACGGGATTGGCTACTATCTGTTGATCTGCCTCCATTTGATGAAGTGGTGTTCCAATACTTGGTATTGAAAACCCGGGACTTAACATTGGATCCATATTTGCCGGTCTTAAAACTACAAACACTCTTTATAATTCTGCTGTACTGTAAGTCCTTGACAATATGTCAAACAAACGTTTGGCGGCAGCTTGTTTTTGTCTGGCAGCAGACGCAAATTGTTTTAAGTCACAATAAAATTTTACACGCAAACACTTAATAGTAAACACATACACTTATATTTTTAAACTTATTTTGTATAATATTCTAAAATAAATTTTGTCTTTTTTTATTAGGCTTTTTAATATATAACAATATTTTAATGGAAAATTCCTGTATAGCTTCCCGAAATCAACAACTTCTATCAATGCTTTTAGCAAAAATTATAATAAATGCTACCATACAGTTTTGGTAATTAACAGCTACAGAAGAGTTGCCACATGATACTGGTATGGCGAATAGAGAAGTGTTGAATAACTAAGTAAAAAGGTGAGAAAATATTTATTATGCCGAAAATTTGTAACGAGAAATAATACCTTAAACGATAATTTATAAATTTAGATTATTTGACATAAAATTAAAGATTAAATTGCATGTACAACGTTTGCTACTTCTGTGCAAATACTTTGTAGGAAATATTTTATAAGAAATTCAAGATTTGAAATATAATTTTTTATTTTTATACAAAAACAAAAATTAAACTGTATAAATTTATACATTGTAAATGAGCAATTAGACCTGAGATTTTTAAAACTATTTGTTCGGTTCAGTTCAGTTCCTTCTAAAAAAACATTGAATATATTCCTAAACAAACACCATACTTTAAGCCGCCGCTTGCAATTTGAGATAAGGCGACGCCTTCCACATTAAACGGCACAGTTCTCTTTCCACAAAAACATAAAAAAGCAAAAATACAAGAAAAACACAACATTAATTTACCAATTGGTTGTTAATTTTCCTAAAAACATTTTGATAAATCATTTAAAATTACAAAAAATTTATATAAATATTTACAACACTATGTGAAATATGTTCATATATTAAAAAAACTTAAAAAATCAAAATATATTTTAGATAAAACACAAAAAAATACCAACAAAGAAACCAAATTTGGAGTGAGGAGTGGAAAATCTGTGAAAAAAAATTGAGTAATACAATAAATATTTTGGAAAACACTTAAAATAACACAAGGTTAAAAAATATAGGAGAGGAATAACTGAATCATATAAGGTAATTAATATTTTTTTATAAATAATAAATTTTAAAATGTATTTCATTATTTCTGCACTGCAAAAAAGCAAATGATGTTAAGTTATTGATTTTTACCACTATTTTCGATTTTAGCTTACGTTTTTTTCTAGTATTTTTGCTTAGTTACAAATTGATTTGTTGTTGGGCGTCATGAGTGCTAGATCACGAAGACCTGGTACGGCTAATAGCCAAAGTCTTAATGAATGTGTACAGGTGGTGGTACGATGTCGTCCCATGAGTAATAAAGAACGTTCGGAGGGTTATGATGAGGTCATTGGTGTTTATCCGAATCGTGGTGTTATTGAAATTTCCAATTATAACGATACACAAAAGGAACAACGCAAAGTCTTCACCTATGATGCTGTCTATGATGCAGGTTCATCACAAACTACAGTCTACAATGAGATTGTATTTCCATTGGTCAGCTCAGTGTTGGAAGGCTATAATGGTTGCATTTTTGCTTACGGTCAGACGGGTACTGGTAAAACATTTACCATGGAAGGTATACGTGGTAATGATGAATTGGTGGGCATAATTCCACGTACATTTGAACAGATTTGGTTGCATATTAATCGCACGGAGAACTTTCAATTTTTGGTGGATGTTTCTTATTTGGAAATCTATATGGAAGAGTTAAGAGATCTTTTAAAACCGAATTCAAAGCATTTGGAAGTGCGTGAAAGCGCTTCTGGGGTTTATGTACCGAATTTACATTCCATAACGTGTAAGAGTGTCGATGATATGATGAATGTTATGAAGTTGGGAAATAAAAATCGAACCATTGGTTTTACCAATATGAATGAGCACAGTTCAAGGTTAGTAAAATCTGAGATTTTCTTGTTGTAAGTATAATATTAATTTTAAATTAATAATGTATTCTTAAAGAAGAAATCGATAAAAAGATCATAAAAATTTACAATATAGTAAAAATGCTGTAACAATTTATAGGCAACAAAAAAGCAAAACCATTTATAAAGCTAAATGACAAAAACAAACAATGTTTTAAAGAATGTTTATAATTTCTACTTTATCATTAACGTAATCAAATCAATCTCCATTTTTTAGATCTCATGCCATCTTTATGATTAAAATCGAAATGTGTGACATTGAAACGAATACCATAAAAGTGGGCAAATTAAATCTCATTGATTTGGCTGGCAGTGAGAGACAAAGTAAAACGGGTGCTTCAGCTGAACGACTCAAGGAGGCAAGTAAAATCAATTTGGCTCTCTCCTCTTTAGGTAATGTGATTTCTGCCTTGGCCGAAAATTCTCCTCACGTACCCTATCGTGATTCGAAATTAACACGTCTCTTACAAGATTCTTTGGGTGGCAATTCGAAAACAATAATGATTGCTAATATTGGGCCATCGGCCTATAATTACAATGAAACATTAACAACCTTGCGTTATGCATCCCGAGCTAAAGCTATACAAAATCAACCGATTAAGAATGAAGATCCTCAGGATGCTAAACTTAAGGAATATCAGGAAGAAATTGAACGTCTTAAACGTTTAATTGGTTCCAAACAGCAGCAACAGCATGTTAAAGTTGAGAAACCACCCAAGAAAATTGTTAAGAAACCCAAGGCCGAAAGAAGGGAGAGACAACAACAACAACAGCACAAGGACATGGATGAGAGTTTAATGTCTACAACAACGGAAATAACTGACTTAGAAGAGGAAAAAGATGAACCCGAATCAGATAAAGAAAATGAGGTGGAAGAAGAAGTCGCCAAAACTAATGAACAATTAGAATGTGAACGTTTGGAAACCGCTAAATTGGCTGCAAAATTAGCCGAATTAGAATCTCAGCTGGTAAGAGGTGGCAAAAATTTACTCGATACCTATAGTGAACGGCAAATAGAATTGGAAAAGAAATTGGTAGAGATAGCAGAACGTAAAAAACGCGAAATTGAAATGCAACAAAAATTAGAATTACAAGAAGAAACTACATTGGAAATTAAAGAAACTGTTACGTCCCTGGAACAAGAAGTGGAATTGAAGAAACGTAAACTCTCTAAATGCTATGCCAAATATTTGGCTTTGCAACAAGAATTAAACGATTGTAAATTTGAACACAATCAAGACTTGAGAGAATTGGAAATGGCACAGAATGAATTGGTTAAGGAACTAAAAAGACAGCTTTTAATAATAGACAATTTCGTTCCCGTAGAGGTAAAACAACGTCTCTACACTCAAGCCAAATACGATGAGGAACAAGAAGAATGGAAATTCTCTACATTGCCCATCTACAATGATGGCAGCTATAACAATAAACGTCCGGTATCACATCCCCAACGACGCAGACCCATTTCCGAATATGCCTTGCTAGAAACCAAAAATAATACCTCAGCCGAAGCTTTACGCTTTAAAAGTGAAAATATTGTCAACTATGAATTAGAAATGCCCTGTCGCACTACCCAAGAATACAAAACACCCAAAGTATCTGCCTCCCTACAGGCGGTATTGGCTCAGGCCATGCAAACGGGTGATGATATCGATATTGTAGACAATCATACCAATTCAATACGTAGTCGCCTGGAAAGCATAATTAATGCTAGTGCAAATGCTGCAGCTGCAGCCTCAGCAAATGTCAATGGCCATGGACCAAATACAAATGGTAACGGCGGCATACCCACAGCAAATGGTGTACGTAGTATTAAGTCTAGTCGTGCTACGGGCATACCTCCTGCATCAGCTATCGATACGAATAGACGTCCACCCACTGGACGTACACAACCTAAAAAACCAGGCTCCGCTTATCCTAAAGCTAGAGGTCTAGTCACTAAATGAATTTAAGTTTAAAAAAAAGAAACAAAATATTTATCTCAAATATTTCGTATTTTGAAATGCATTTTTTTTCTATTCATTTTTTTTCTTGTTTTTTTTTTTCGTCTGATTTTCAATTTTCATGTACACAACATACTTTCTATTAAGACAAATTAGTGCAATAATATATATGATGTATGTTTTTCTTTAAGCTTTTTTTTTTTGTTTGTTTTGGCTTATTTAAGCTTAATTTTTTATATTTTTTTTAACGCCGCTGTATTTAATTTTTTATTAATAAAACAAAACTGCATTTGCTTTTGTTATTATGTAGAAGTTTTATTAATTTTATTGTATTATAAAACAGTATGTATATTTGAATAGTAGTGAAAGGTGAAAGTAATTATTGGTGTTGGGTTAAATAATTTGAACCTTCACCAAAACAATAACCCGTATTTAAACTTAAATCTTTAGTTAATTTTGTGAAATCTCTTCATATTAACTATAACTTTAAGTTTGAATTTTGGTTCGGTTATTTCGGTAAAATTGGGACACTATAATTTCTAGTTATATTAAAACAAATTGATTTCTATTTTCGAGTGTTTTTATTTGCATTTTTAAAACATGAGCTTCAGTTCTCAAGTTCGAAAAAGATGCAAAATTTTGAAAGATATATTTGAATTGTGTAAACTTTAAATGCTATAGCGTAAATCCTTCTGTTGGTTTGTTTAACTGTGCGACTGAGTTTAGGTTAGTTTTATAACTTTTCACAGGAATTCTCATTTTGGATTCCGTTGTCTCGGGAAATTTTATTGAAATTCCCCGCAAATCTGTTTTGTATATTTTAAATATTTTTTATTGTGTTAGACAAAAAACGTATCAAAATATTAGAATATGTTTTTGCTCATCGCTCGAACATTTTCCAAAGAACAAAAAATTAAAAAATATGTTCTTAAAGGAAAAAAAAATTAAAAATAAAGAAATCCTAAAGAAACAAAAATTATTTTTTTTACTTTTAGATTTTCTAAGATTTCTTAAAATTTTAAAATTTTTGCAAATTTATTTAAAATTTCCAAAATTTTCGCAAATTTAAAAAAAAAATTTTCTTAAAGAACCAAAATTTTCAAAAAATATTCTTAAAGAAACAAAATTTTCAACAAATTTTCTTAAAGAAACAAAATTTTTAGAAAATTTTTTAAACATAATTTCCCAGAGAAACAAGGTTCAAGTTTATTTGTTTAAACTGATTCTAGTCAAGTTTTTACGAGAAAAAAAAAACACTTTTAAGGAGTTCGAATAACTTTGGAAAACTTCGGACTTTTAGCCCAACAGATCTGTTAATTCTCATTTCCTTTTAATACGTGAAATTCTAACAAAGATTATTAACAGCTTAAATTTATGTTACTTAGAAATATTGAAGTTTGACTTTGAAGATATGACATCATTGTTCGATTTATTTGGCAAGCTATAATTTGAATTTAACTGATTTATAATTTTATATTATAAAAATAATTCGTAAATATTTATATGTCCAAAATCTCACAGAAATCAGGGTTAAATAAAAACTATGATATTTTTTCTATATAAAAAGATCATCTTAAAAATTGCTTATCCTTAAACATAACAAAAACTTTTTGGGAATACTCAAAAATCTCTTAAATACTAAAATATTTAATATAATTTTGTGTAGATGTTAAAAATAAAAATTTATACCCACAATAATATTTTTTCCATTATTTATTTTTTGTATCCTAATCCCCCTTAAGTTGTAAGTTATTCTTTATGGTAGCACAAATAAAAAATACAAAAAGCCCAAAATATCTTGTTTTATTTTTATTGTGATATGTGATCTAAGGTTTTATGTATATGAAAGTTATAAATATTAACTCATAAAATTAGACTTCTAGTTCATTTCTGTTTTAGTTCTAGTTCTGTTATAGTTCAGTTGTAATTCTGCTCTACTTCAGTTGTAGTTCAGTTTAGATCTAAATCAGTTCTAGTTCTGTTGTGGTTCAGTTGTATTCCAGTTCTAGTTCTATTCTAGTTGATTTCTAATTCAGTTGTAGTTAAGCTGTAATTTAATTTAAGTGTAGTTCTAGTTCAGTTGAAGTTCGCCAATAGTTCAGTTCAAGTTCTGCTGTAGTTCAGTTCTAGTTAAGTTGTAGTACAGCTCTAGTTTATTCGAAGTTCAGCTATAATTCAGTTCTAGTTAAATTGTAGTACAGCTCTAGTTTAGTAGAAGTTCAGCACTAGTTTTGTTCTAATTATGTTAGAGGAATTTTCTAGTTCAGTTACAGTTCAGCTCTATCTAAACTCTAGTTTAATTTTATGTTCATATCAAAAAGAATCTACTTTATATTAATTTTATAAATTTCTGCTCGAAAAAATATTTGTATTAATAAAAAATTTCAGTAAAAATAGAAATTTATATTCATAATTATATTGATATTTAAAAATAAAAAAAAAACTTTGTTTTTATTTTAAATTTATAACAAAATTTAGATGAAAGAAGTAAGAACGCTATATTCGGATCTATATATCGAATCTTACATACCCTTCACTTAAGTTGGCTAGCACAAAAAAAAATCCTCCAAAAATAGCCTGTTGCGTTCCCCGTTCCAGATGGTCGAATACGGTAAAATGCTCCAAAAATCAATAAAATTTTCAATGAAACGGCTTCACAAATCCTAAACTTTTGGAAAGTCCTTTTACTACGGACTTTACGTCGTGGTCGTTATTAGTTTTGTAATTGTGCAAAATTATGTTTTAAAGTATTTTTTTAATTCGATTCAGTTTAGCTTCGTGAGTTATACAATACAACTAAATAAATTTTGACATCCCTGAGTAATAAAAAAAATTATTGAAATTTTAAAGCATATGTTTAGGCGTAAATTTTTATTAACCTGTTTTCTTAGTACAAAATGATTTTTTTTTTAGAAATTTGATTTTAATTCTATTCAAATGAAATGTGAGTCAAATATCCGCTGTATTTTTATATACACCAGAAGTAATATTTAACGAAAATTGTGCGATAAGTTTCAATACTTTGCACTGATTGATATCTACATCCCAAAATAAAATTTTGTACAAAAACTTATTTATCTACTCAAATAAAAAATAAGTTTTATCTTTATTTTAATTCTGGAATCATACACACAAACATTTAGTTTAACTAAAACTTAAAATAAATTTAAATTATTATTATTTAATAATGCTCTTTTCTTAGTTATTTCTGCATCATAACGCTCATAATATCTATCAAATCATTTTTCCAAATTATTCAATCCCGTCTTATCAACCAAATCTAATAAGGCTTGCAATTTATTATCAAACAATTCACAACGTATTGGCATTTCCAAAGAATAAAATGGATTTTTTAAAGCATAATCCGAATATAATTCATAGATTTTACGCAACAATATATCCATACCACTCAAACCAGTTTCACTAATAACTATAAACTTAACTCCGGTCAAAGTTTGAAAACAATGCAGCGTAAAGGTATCCGCCTCTAATACTTCAATGCCAGATGATTTCGGTTCCGGACTCAATTGACTAGCTATGGCAAAGAGTGGATAAAACATACTAGCCAAAAAGATTTTTTCATTGGTAGTCATTTTAGGACGGCTAAACTTAAGGTTTATGGGATAATTCTCAGGAGACTCTAATACTGTTTTAACATCACGACCATCTTCCAAGGTGGCACCGTTCACCTGACCACCATTTACAGCTACCAAAACATGACCAACTGTGAATATGTTTTAAACAAAAAAAACTTCTTGAGTTTGTTATAATACAATTTCAGCTATTAATTACCATTAATTCCATCTTTGCGATTAAAAGACACGGTCACCTTTTTGGGATTGTAATCTAACATTAAATCTAGTGGGTATGTAAACGTTTTTTCATGTTCTATACGTGGTACATTATTATCCAGATTGAATATAAGTCCACCAGATTTACTAACAATATAAACACCGTAAATAATCATTTTTATGTTAATTTGTTTTTAATTTATTTACTTGAATTGAAGATAAAATTATTGTAAATGAAAACAACAACAAGAAATTTTCGATTTTCTAAACAGCTGGCATTTGTTTATTATTGTTTATCTATCATTAAATACAAGTTGCCATATTAAAAAAACAACGCTCGCACAATTTACAAAGATATAAAGTTGTAAAATGGATATTTAAAAAATCTGGGATATAATGAAATGTTATTTTTAATTTCAATAAATGTGTTCTTTATTTTAAAGAAAAATATAAATTACAACCAAAAAACCCTAATATTTCAAACTTTTTTAAATTTACATTTGATTTCCTATGTGATTATCGATGGCCTAAGCTCCGTTGTGAGTAAATATAACTGATTTTTACCGGACATATCGGCCCTAATAGGAGTAAGTTATCATTTCTGGCATCAGTACAGTCTAACTTCTCTTTTGTAAACTTTTTTGGATTTGTATGATTTTCCAATTTTCTTATATATTATTAAGTATTGAGTACGTTCCTATAAAACAGTTTCACATTAATCAGTTTCAGTATATTGGAGTTTTCGACAGATGTATAATAGCTAGGTCAATTATGTGAAGGCAAGATCACCAATGTTATGTGAACACTGTATGGATAAATTAAATTTATCGTCCATTTTATTAAACGGGTTTCCAGAACGAATTCACAATTTGGTAACTGTAGCAATGCATATTTTTTAATATTGTAGTGTTGTCGGCGGAAATATTTTGTTGAATTTTCATTAATACTTTCGTCAACGAAAGTCTCATACTAAATTAACTAGTGTAAATGTTTCAATATAATTTTTCTTATCGCTGTCGTTGTAATTGTGTTTATCACAAATAATTTTCCATTTATTACTAACGCTAATACCACAAGATCATTTAGACACATCTGGCATCACTATTTGTTGACATTTTAATTTGTCCAGCTGTATTTGACAACGCATTCGTAGTATATTTTTGTCCAGCTACAAAAACTTTTCACTAGCAACCAACAAAACAAGAAAAAAAAAACGGATTTTTTTAACCATAAATTTACGTGAATATTAATAATAATTTCCTTCAAAATTACGGATAAATTGGATAGCATGGGTTCCGATGACGCTAGCACCGTATCTAGCGAAAGTATTGATCGAGGTGAACGTATACAGAGAGGTTTCCAAATAAATTATATGATTTTACGTGATGCTGATACAGGTAAGGTCATCTGGCAAGAAAATAAAGATTTTTCATCGCCAGATGCCGAACATGAGGCCAGAGTTCCTGTGAAAATTTTAGATTTAAGAGCCGTATCACGAGAAATCAACTTTAGCACTATTGAAGCCATGGAAAATTTTCGTTTAGATCAAAAGGTTTTGTTTAAAGGACGTATTATGGAAGAATGGTTCTTTGAAATGGGTTGGGTTGGTGCAAATACTACCAATACCTGGCAATCTACCATTGAAGCCGCACCTGAATCACAAATGATGCCTGCTAAAGTTTTAAATGGAAATGTCACCATTCAAACTAGTTTCTATGACAACGATACACTCATTACCAAATCCGTAGTACGACTTTATTATATTTAAGTGGAATTATATATTATAATTTTTATTGGAAGAGCCAACATGAAGACAAAATAAATGCAAGCATAAAGTTTATAAGAAACCAACAAAAAAGCTGACACAATAGTTCAACTTAAAAAATTGAAAAAATTAAATATTTCAAAATCAAAGAACCGCCCACACATTTTATATACAACACCAAATTTCTTATTTGAAATTGCTGTTGTTATTGTCGTCATAAATAAATCATCAAATCTGGCAGAGTTTTAAAGGAATGTTGTGAAATTTGATTTTTTTTTTCTTACTTTCAAAATGAATTTGTTTTCTTAAATGTTTAAATACTTTGAAAACTCTGTCATATTTACGTATAGACTACATAATTTTTGATCTCTTACAAATCATATGCAAATATTTATGATTTTTTCTTTACAATTTGTGCTATTGTAACAGCTTTTAATTCAAACGTGTAGATGACTTCCTTTTATTGTTATACGATTTTCTATTTCTTAAATATTATTATAACTCATTTGTGAAGCATTTCTTTATTTTTAATAATATTAAATAATATTCTTTACTAATTATTTAAAATATTTTTTTTTGCATTTTTTTCTTAAATATTAACAAAAACAATTAATAGATATAATGCAAATGGAATATTTAAGAGTTTGTTCTAAGATTTGCTTTAACTAACTAGTTTTGTTCTTTATATTTATTTAATGTATTTTTATATGCAAATTTCTTGTTTCTTCTTTTTTTTTCTAATTACATATTAAGTGATTATTAATAAACTAGTTATAAAAATAAGTTAATAATTATAAATATTTATTAATACAATTTGTTTCCATATGTCAAACTAATAAAATTATACGATTCTCAAAAATAATAAAACATAATTTTAACCAGAAGAAAAAAAACGGATTATCATTTTTTTTTTAGGTTTATAAAAACAAAATAAAAAATGTTAGCAAAATGTTTAGCAAAAAAAGAAAAAGTATTTAATACTAAGGTCATAGAGCATACAGAAACGAAAAAAGACAACTTTTACGCAGCGGAATGACTCATTACCCCTTGGCCAATACAGAAACAAGTACAAGTTTTTAGTTTGCTAATATTTTAAGATATAAATTGAGTACATATATATAACTTCAGTTTCCTCTATCTACATTTATTTACCCAATATTCCCAATATTATGTTATAAATGGTTTTATTTCAGTAGAAATTATTTATGTTTGGCTCTTAGGAAATGTTCTTAAAATTTGGATTCTTTATGATTTTATTGAAATTTATATAAATAATTCCTGTTATTAATACTAAAACAAATCGATATAAAAAATATAATTTTCATACAACACTGATTTTACAAAATTCTAAAGTGATATTTCGGAATTTCTGTGCTTGATTCTCGGGGATTTAAATATATAAAACTTGTATTTAATAACAGATTTGTTTTAAATCCATGTAAAAAAAAAGCAAGTAAGAACCCTATATTCGGCTAAGCCGAATCTTATTTACCCTTCACTTAAATTGGCTAACACAAAAAAAA
>JACGTJ010019772.1:0-10426 GCA_014858695.1 Chrysomya rufifacies | reverse complement strand
TTATTTAATTGTAATCAGTTCTAGTTCAGTTCTAGTTCAGTTCTAGTTCAGTTCTAGTTCAGTTCTAGTTCACTTCTAGTTCAGTTCTACTTCAGTTCTAGTTCAGTTCTAGTTCTATTTTTATTGGAAATTAAAATTAAAAATGTTTAATGCCATATAAGTAATGTTTTTTTATTCAGTTGTAATTAATTGTTTGGAACAAAAAGATAGTATATATAAGAGTTAATTCAAATTGTATCATATAGATAATACAAATTGTAACATAAAACAAGACCTTGATTTTATAGCAATTATGATTAAACAAAAATTTTGGCTTAACAGAGAAAAATGTGTTCAGTTTTAACATAAACATCTTTCTATTAATTAGATAAACATTTTACGAAGAGGAAATATATATTCTAATAATGCAGATCTTTATTAATGAAGTTACAAAAACCTTTTGAAAAAAAGAAAAATATGCTAAAAAATAAGAAAATAAATACACTTGGGTTGAAAAAATGTAAGGAATTACACTAGAAAATTTTACAATTCATATGTTAAATTACATGATATTTTAAGAACAACAAACACTAAAACATATTTTTACATACACACATACAATTAGCGAAATAATAAAAATCACAAACACACACACAAACTTTATATTAAACAATGTTTAGAAGTGTGTTTAAATAAAGAATCAAATGTATGCACAGAATTTGGAAAACAAAAGAGAGGAAAACAAAAAGTAAAAATGTATAAAAGAAATAAAGAAAGAATAAAACTATATTAATATTTCAATAAACCCGGCCCTTTAAACAGTCAATACGTATAAAAAATATAAGAAATGTTAAAGAAATATTCAAATAACAAAACACAAATCCTGATGAATATGTGAGGAAAATAAAAAGCAAAATTTCGTTATATTCTTTATATTTTCTCGACTTCGAAGGTATATTCATATCACGTGTCAACTTATTTTACATTAATGTTTTCTAGATACCTTTTTTGAGTCTTACTTAAAAGTTATAATAACTGGAATTCAAAATAGTGTATTTTAGTTAAACATTTGCTTTATATTATCTACATAATCGATTTAAAAAGTGAAATCTGTGCAAAACATTTACGTAATTAACTGATTTAGTTCGACAGTAAAATGATCTAGAAATATAATTTGTTTGGAAGTCACTCAATTTTTCAAATATTTATTTGGTTTTGATACAAATTCATATTCTAAACAATGAAAAAAATTCTATCCAAACTTAACGATCATGATGTGACTGACTAAGAAATATCTTTCTGTTTAATTAGTATTATAAATATTAACATGTATGCAATGCTGAGGAATATTGATTTTATTTGTTTAATTTGTATTAATAAATTATATAAAGTATTATTTATTCTAATCATAATTCCAATGTAAAAAAATAATTGTAATAAATTTTATCTCATTATTTAATATCCTCTCTATCGTTTCCCTTTATATGTTGCTCTCATATTTTCAATAACGGTATTATACTCACAAATACTTGAACGCGCAGCTGTTGATGTTAATGTTTACGTTGTTGAATTTCGTAAACTAGAATAATAAAAGAAAAGAAAATAGCAGCAAAAGAAAAAGAAGAACAAGCAAAATGAAATAAAGTAGAATGACAAAACAAACTTCAACAACAAAAGCACCAGCAGCAAAACAAACCCTTAAATGTTTATTATCCTTCTTGGCCATTTTCATTTCCTTTTCTTTAACAGTTTCGTTGGTGTAAAGTTGGCTAATAGATTTTGTCGTTAATATGTTGATAGAAAAGGACAGCTATTGTTTCCTTTGCAGCCGCCAAATGTATATTAACAAATATACTTTTTATCTTGTATTTTTTGTATCGTACTTTTTTCTATATTTCTATTTCCTTTTATTATGGTTGATTTTAGTCATATTACACTTATACCATCTTTTTTACTTATACACATATGTTGTTTTTCTACTAACGCACATATACTTACACAAACTTACACATACAATTAATTTTATTGCGTTAAAAATAAAATTCTATTCTCTACTACACACATTTTTTTATAACAAAAAAGAAAGACTAAAAAATATATAAAGCAAATAAATATTGAAAAAAAAATGGAAACAAAAATAAAATTTCTCTAACATTGGAATTCCAAAATTATAAAAATTATTAAATTGAAGTGAAATTTTTAAAATAAATCAAGAAAATTTATACTTAATTTGAATTTGTATATGAATAAAGTGAAAAATAATTTGTAACCAACCAAGAAAAATTGCAAACATAAATGTGATCTATGTATATATTCCACAAAATAATGAATGTCTCTGCTGTTTATTGGTGAAATTGCTTTTGGAACCTTTTATTTTTTATAAAATATAAAATTTGAAAACAATTTGTTGTTAGAGAAGGAAAATAAATGCTGTTGCAGTTAATTAATAAAAACAAAATAAATGTGCAATTTTGTGTTTAACTTGTTTTAGTTTATTACGTCTTATAGTAGTATATACCCACAATTTATGTCTGTATACAGACAGTTGTAGGTGTTTTTTTCATACTCATTATTTTATACCTTATGGTGAGTCTTGGAAAAAATGACAAGCAAAAGAAAAAATAAAAAAATATGTGAAAACTTATTAAATTTTTTTGCAAATATTAAATAACTAATAACAACGATCTACCATTGGATATTAAATATAATAAAGAACAATTTTAAAAACTTTATAACAATGAAATAAGAAAATTATTGAGCGATTTCAAATTAAAAAAAATGCATAATTCATAAATTTAATTTGATATTAGCCCACTAGAAACTTTAGTAAATGTTACTGCAAAACATTATCACATCGAAGAATGAATTTACTGTACATCATTTTTCAATAAATGGAGTTATTTATAGCTTCCAAAATGTACACTTTTAACATCTAAAGTTTCAAAGTTGCTAAGAGTCCAGTTAAATCATATCTTTTGGATACAATACACAAGACGTTCGGATTTTCATATATTTCTAATTATTCGTTATTCTATTAAAAATTATTTGAATTATTAAAATAATACTATAAATTCTATAAATATAACTTGAGACAGAAAGAATAACTTCTAATACCATTAATAACACAATTGCTGATACTTAGAGGTATCAAAATTTTGCTCCAAAAAAGTTGAAAATATGCAGAAATATCTATAAATATTATGTTAAAAAAGAACAAAAAATGTACTATAACATTTAAAATTATTACAATAATTTCCTCTTTTAACTAAATTTATATTTAGTTAAATTAGTGAGTTAACTGAAAATTGAACTATAACTATCAATTATGCTTTAAATAAACTGAAACTTGGTAAAATTGACGGTAAATAGATAATTTTTCAAAACAAAAGTTTAAAACCATTAATAGGAAATCATATTAAACATTTCGTTATGTTATACTCTAATATCTTATATCTAAAAAGTTGCAAATATGCCCTAAAATGGCCAAATATAAAATGCTCAAATATGCAGCCATGGATAAAATGTGCAAAAATTCACAAATATATTGTTCCCGGTGGTATATTAGCCTAACTACGATAAGAAAAATAATAAATTTCATGTTTCTATAAAATGGTACATGATTTTACAGATAAATAATAAAGAGATACCAAACTATTTTATCATTCCAACAATCCATCATTTTACATAAATCGCATATTATCCATTTTGCCAAGAACAACAAATTTTCTTAAATTAAAAATCTTCAAGAATAAAGAGCAGAAGAATTGAATATCTTTCACGACCAACAAATGCACCAATACAATATCTTGGTTCGTTAAGACCAATTCTTTTTTCTTTATTTTAAATAACTATATAACATGTTTGTGTAAAACTTCACACAAACATGTTATATATACAGTTATTTAAGACCAATTCTTTTTCTTTAATGAAGATTTTGCAATTTAAAATATTTGTGAAAGATTTTCATTTTAAGTAAATATCTAAAATTTAATAAAAACTTCTATAAGCAGAAATATTAGACTAACTTATCACCCACAAGCTTCACTGTAATCTTAGAGTTAAATAACATAAAAAATAAATTTAGCGGTTTTAAATAAATACTGCAAAAAAGAAAAATTGGACCTTGTATTATGATTTCCAAAATGTGTATCTCAAGAAAAGCAAAAAAAGAGCGAAAACATATATTGTCGTATTTTAATAAATAGTTAAAAGCAAAATAGAATAATAAATTCAACTAAGTTATATCAACACAACTGCAAATTAAAGGCAATAAAAGCAACTGATGCTTATATAGAAATTGTTATTTATAGCTTGTTATAATTTTCTTTTGGTTTTGAAAAGCATTCAAACTTGTTTAATAATGTAAAGAGTTGTTTTTCAGCTGAAAATTTGTTCCGTGTTTTTTTTATAAACACTTTTGATTTTGTAGTCAACTTTAATTCCTTTGTGAAAATTTATTTTTACATTTGTCGGAAACACAAAATGTCATACCATACACTTATATGTAAAATAAATTGGTAACAGAATGTTTGTGTGTACATGAGTATTTTGGTTAAAATGGAAACACTGGTTACTTCAATGCTTAACCAGAAGCGCAAACATGTGTAAAGGAATTTTATTACATTTAAGCTTCCACAATAAATATTTATATACATACATACGTTTGAGTTTATATACATATATATGTATGTATGTGTACGATGGTATCTAGCAGAGTATGCCAGCAAACAGACAAAGAACCAAAACAATATAATATGAAAAACAAAATTTTTGTTCAAGGTTGACAATACTGAAAAACAAACATACACACATGCAAACATTTCTACTCATGTACAAAAAAAAAACATGGTAAAAAGTAAAAAGTTGAAAAAGGCCAATAAAACATGAGAAAAGGCCATAAGATACAAAACTCTCAACTCAATCAAATTATTGTTGTGTGTGTTTTACCACTTTTTTTTCTTTTCTTTTTTTGTTCCTTTATTTTGTTTCTTTCCTTTTCAGTGGGTTAGTTATTGTAATTTTCAACTCCATTTTTAGTACGTATTTCCTTTTAACAACTCAATTTTTATTTTTCCCTTTTCTTTTTTCCTTTTACATTTTTTTGCGTGATTTCTCTTTATGTGTTTCATGTGAGCAGTTTGACTATATTTTTGTAAACGAAATTAATAACCTTCTAAAATATTTTGTATCAAAATATCTGAAATATTTTGGTCTAACTTTTAATTTATTTATTAAAATTTAGTTTTCTATATATGTCTTTCTTTTACATTTGTAATTGTGTGGTGTAATTCAGAGGTGTTTGTTTATTCATTTGCTATAAAACGGAAGTCTAAAATATTAGGAATAATTTGAAAAAAGTTTGTTTTTTGAATTTACATCAAGAAGATCCAAAATGAATTTCTCCATTTAAAGCATATGAAGAAGTTTATAGCTGTTAATAGTCTGGCTAAATTTCAGTTTATTATGGATTCGTTTGGAAATAAATCCAGATTACAATTTTCAACTTGATAACTTCAGGCATTTAGGCTATGGGTCGAGTCATCGCTAAAATTTTCTCTATATACATATCTGTAAAATACCTAAATATGACTCGGAAACATGTTCAAGTTTCGACTGCGTTGTATCTTCCAAATTTGTTGGTATTTTTCATTTTCATACCATTTGGCACTGCCCTAATATACATACTTTTAGTATTTCCTGTTTTTTTTTTTATAAAAATTTATGAACTTGTTTCTTGTTAATTCCTTTTTACATTTAATGTTTCTAGTACAAAAAAATCATAATTTTTAGCAGAGGTTATAAAATTAATTTGGTAGAGTTGTACAGCATTTGTTCATAAATATTTGTTATGTATTCGTTATTCAAATGTCATTATAATTTCCTTAGAAATAACAGAATATCTAAAAAAAGAAAATATTCCACATATTTTGGCAATATTAAAGCCTTTTATTAATAATGTGGTTTATTAGATATTTTCTCTGGCGGAAATTAGAAAATTTTCTTCCATTTCTAGCTACTAAAATGTATCCGTTAAAAGTTTGACACACACTTTGCAAAAAAATTGAATTAGTGTTATATTTATTTTTTTATATATTCATTTTCTTGTTCATAACATGTCATTTGCATAAATGGTTTGTTACATTTACTTTACATATTTAGGTATTTAAAATTTGTTTTTTCCTTTTACTTATAAAACTGTTGTTCATGATGATGACATTGATGTTTATTTTGTTTAACAAATCCATTAAAATTATGCTTCGATCGTTGCCATTAGTTGTATTAGTATTTTTGTTGTTATTACTTTTCAAAGTGTATATGACTGAATTTCGATTTCCATTTAGTATGTGATATACTTGACTTTAATTTTATATAATATAGTCAGTATGTCTTAAAATTTGGTATGCGAAACATAAAAAATGTTGAGACTAAGTTCGATTTTAACCAAAGAATAATTTTGATTACATGACCGCTTATTACTTTTTCGTTAACATTACTTACATATAAAATTATTGTTCTGCAACAGCATTTGTTTTAAGTTAAATTCTTTTTAATAAATTTTTCTTTTAAAATTTATTTAGTTTTACTCCAGCAAAAATCTTAAATAAATAAAAATTATTAAAATATAAACATTATTTGAAATCAACAGTATTAATCATATCAAAATAATATAAAATAAAAAAACAACCTTTAATCAACTTATTCATTATAAATAATAATAATAAATAAATGATTATTTTTACTATTATAATAAAATTATGCTAAAATAAAAATTAAAACAAAAACAAAACTGCCAAATGTTAAATAAATTTTGTTTTGTTTACTCTTAAAAAAAAAAGATAAATAAAAACCAAAACATGACTACAAAGCTAAATAAATTACAACAAACAACTACAACAACAACAACAAAGTGTTAAAAAATACTACAAATTTTCTTAAACTAAAATAAAAACAAAACATATTAAATATGCATTTAAGATAATATCAAGCCCCCTCTCTTACCAAAACAAAACCAAAAATAAAACAAAATAACAAACTTTTTAAACAAAAAATAATTTCTTACCTAAAATTTTTGTGAAAAAGGAAATTCTTTTGAAATTTAACAAAAAAATATATCTATAAATATATTTTCCTAAAATCTACAAAACTCATCTCATGTACCTTTCTATATCCTCAACTCTAACAAATTATTAGTTGAAAAATAAAAAACCAAAACCTCAATATTCTACAAAAAAAAAAAAATTTCGAAATTTACTATCTGCTCCTCTACTTCAATATAATTTGAAAGAAAAGAAAACTACAATTATTTAATATCTTATATGCTAAGTGCAACAACAACAACAATCAAAGGCACTTAAATGGATACTTCGATCAGACAGCAGCGAACATCTAACGCTTACAAAAATCATTTAAAAAGTTTTCGTTTCTCGTTACAAGAAAATCGGCAGCATTGTTAAACACTACAAAACAGCTAAATTCAAATATAAATTTTATTTTTCTTTTAAATATTTGAGTTTAAAGAGTAAAACTAAAAAATTGGCGAAGTTGCAAATACCTCCTACACGTTCATCATCAACCATTTCACGTATAGATTTCATCGAAAGATGGGGCCTAACACCGGTCTTACGGCCACGACAAGAACAACCCTTAAGCGGTGAAAATCTCTCTCAAGCATCGCCCCCTCTTCTGCGTGATAGGTAAATATCACATTGTATACACATTTTATATGATTTATATCTTACAAATCAAATAAGAACAAGTAAGAAGAAAAAGATGAAACAAAATTATGTATGAATTTTTATAACATTGACTCATGTCCAAGTCCGTAGTATGCATAGAAATAGTCAAAATTTTGAAAAATATGCAAAAATAACGTTTTTTTTTTTTTCAAAGATATATAGACCATTTATGAATGGATTCTGCCGAATTTTAATTGCAAAATTTTCGCGACCCTAAGGAATGATTTGATATACATATTGTATAGATTTAATGTCGGGGGCCTTCATAAACGACATACCAACCGACGGATGGACATGCATATGTCAATTCCTTTCTTTTTTTTTATTCGATTTCGAATTTGGGGTCTCAGAAAATGTAGAAATTACAAACGGAATAACAAACTGATATATATCCTTATACTATATAGAAGGGTATACAAATTGATTTTAAAGAAACCAACTAGCGAAAACATAAATTATAATTTATTGCTGATATTTTCTGGATGACATTTATAATTCTTTATAAATATTATTTACAGCATTTGTATGTGATTTATGATTGGTAACAAAATCAAAAAAAAAAAAGTAATACTTATTTTATTTCCAATATTCTATAATTTTTGTTTTTCTATTTTCTATTCAATTGTTTTTTATGTCATTTTACAAAACTTGTCCGTAAAGTGAAAGCAAAAATTAAATGAAGTTATTGACAGTTGCTAGGAATTGTTTTTTGTTTTCCCCAAGGTTTTTTTTTATCAGACATTCATATTTAGAACAATATTTCTATACAAAAATGTATTATTTGTTCGACGTCGTTACCTTAAATGTTTTCATTGTTTTTAATCGAGATTAAATCTAACGAAATGTTCAATATTTTTAATGCATAATGGGAAATTTTATATAAAAGAAAAAATAATTAAATTATCTTTTATATTCATGTTTTAGATTTAATGATTAGACAAATTCCAAATTTTATATAAAATTCACCATATCAGTTTTTTTTTATTATAAAACTCAAAGTTCAAGGGTTAAATTTAAGTTATTTCTTATTATATTTATGCTATATCTCTTCATTTAATCAAGGTGTAAGCTGATTCTCATATAAAAATAGAAGTGTTGACAATTTTATACTCAGATATTCGAATCAAATTTTAAGGGAAATTTAAATGATCACAATGATCACAAATTTTGTTTCAATTCTTCTTTTATATCAAATCAATAAAAATTTTATCTTTTTCTCGGAAGATTTCCAACAATCGGATTAAGATTTGTAGCTCCAAAGGAATACTAACATCATAATTTTAAACTTTGATCTTTGAATTTTTGAATTTTTTCCCTCAATACATTTTGCTGCAAATATGCCATTGGATTTGGAAGCTGAATAAATCATTTTTTACCGCAGTACCCCCGGGGATTAAAAGTATAGCTTTGCACTTACGTCGGCAACGAAGAATCTACCAGATTCCCAACCAAAAAATAACTTTCTTTCTTATTACGAACATGTTAAAGTTACAAGATGAACAATGAATACATAAAATGCTTTTACTATTCTTTGAATTAAAAATTTTGTTTTCAATCTGTATAAAAATCCAGTTTGTTATACTTTCTCTGGAACCTTAACTTTTTGACCGGAAACTAAAAATTTCTACACTCATACAGCCCTGTGCTAACTTGACATTTAACTTACTGTAGTATAAAAAATAAATATTCAATAAAGAGATTTCTCCCTTAAAAACACCAATGAACAATTTTTATTTTAATAAATGTAAAAAAGTGTGCCCTTTGTACTTTCATATATTGCGTACACATCTATATGATTTTACAAACGCATTATTATTATTAATTTTGAATACATACATTTAGTTGCATTTTTCACTGACAAAAACGGATTTACAAATATTTAAGGAATTTTATATAAAAAATTCTCTTACATTTTTTCATGCGAAAAAATAAAAATTTAGAGTTTCAATTTAAAAATATATATATTTTTTTTTAATTTGTGAGGTTCATTTAAAAAATATGTATATAAAATAAATATTCTTAAAAAAATGTATATGGTTTTACATTTTATACAAATATTTTCCATTCTTTTACTAATCCTTTCAAATATATTATTCAATTATGTCAAATTAAACACTTTTGTCATTTTCGACATAAAACAAATTATGGTCTCAATTATTTATTTGAAATAAATATAAATTACTTAAATACAATAATAAATTTATATTTAGTACTAAATATTTTCACGTATACTTACATATAAGCCAAAGGAGTGCAAGTAAATAAATGTAAGTAATGAAAAATCATTACTACATTTAACTTTAACGCATATTTTCTTCTTACTAACTCTAAGTAAAATTAAAGTTTTATTTTAGCAAACAAACGAACAACAAAAAAGTACTAAAATTAGGGAACAACAACGAAAAAAGTCAAATAAAATATTAAAATGAAACTATAAATAAAAACGTTGCTAATAATGACAATTAATGCTAACAAATGAAATATAAAACCTTAATAAACACACTCTTACTAACTAAGCTTTTAACATTCATATGACACGCATACTTATTTACAAACTCCCCGTAAAAACAATTTAAAATCAACCGAAAATCATCATACCTATACATACATACACAAATATAATGCACAATAGAAATAATGTCGTATATTCGTACAATAATAGATAGAAATATACTTCTACATACATACATACATACATACATACATACATA
>JACGTJ010019752.1:0-12804 GCA_014858695.1 Chrysomya rufifacies | reverse complement strand
ATTATTATTATTATTATTATTGTAACTTCAATTAGAAATGAATTTAAAAAACAAGAAATTAAAATTAAGTAGTTTATAAAAACTTTAAAAAATAGTTCAATGACAAACCCAGCTGATCAAAAAGCTGAAATTCAAAAATAATATATTTCAGTAAGCTGGCTATATATATTTTTTTCTTCTTAAAATACATTTTTTTAATTATTTAGTATTTTATTTATGTTTTTCTTTTGAACAAATAATTTTTTTCAGTGTTGTTATTCAATGTTAATAAAAGTGTTGAAATATTTTTAAAAATGAATTCTGTTATTTCTTAAATTTTAATATTACATTGAAATCTATTAGCTAAAAGTATTTAAAAAAATTGGAAAATTTCTTAAAGAGATATTTTGTGTTTTTAAAGAATTTATATTACATTTACAAAGTTGCAGATAAAAGTGAACATTTCAAGTTTTCTCCTTTTTTCGACATTTTTAAAATTTCTAAAATATTACTAAAATTATTTCAATAAAAATATTTTTCAACATCTTTTTCATTCCTTCCAATTATGCTAATCAAAAAAATATGAAAATTAATTTGTTTTTTGTATATTAAAGTTAATTTCTTTATGTTTTAATATGGTTGTCATAAAATACATTTTCATATTAGTCGTAACAGCAATTTCATGCTAAGTGAAGCCGTAGTATAATAATTGAACATTCTTTTTTTAATTTGGCAACACCCTCCAAGAGATGTTTTGGAAAAAAGTTAAAAAATGAAAACGTCATTAACCAGCTGACGTTTTGTTTACCGCGCTTTTGCCTACCAGCATAATGTTACGATGCAACCATGATGAAATTATTTAGAAGGTGTCATCATGGATTTTTTGGTAGATTTGTTGCAGTAAACCTCAATTGTCATTTTTTTGTTAGTTTTACATTTTACACGTACAAAGTTTTGTTATTTTTCTTATTTGTTTCTATTATTTGATTTTTGTATTCTATGATAGGAACACAAAAAAATGTCCGCCATTTTGCATCTTTGAATTTTTTTCACCTTACACAAAATTATTACACCCTGAATGCACTATATAATAATCAACCAAGGGTGGAAGATTTAATATAATATTGCTGCCGTTTTAGAATTAAGAAACAATTTTGTACTCCTGCGAAAAGTTTGTGATCCCAAATTTTTAGCAAAATAAAACTGTATATATACGAATTGACACAACTAAAAACATTTCTCGGTATTATTTTCCTTTTTTATTTTTCCTTTAAATAGTTTTTGATATCGACAAATATTTAAAGTTTCCATCCCTGGAACAAATAAAGAAAAAATACTTCTTTGTGTTAAAGTTATTCCACATTGCAATTAGACTCGTCTTAATATTCAATAATTTACACGTTAATTTAGTATTTCATTTAATTTCATTAAATGGCAGCAGTAAGACGTTCGACACGTTTAAGCAGTATAGGCAAATCTACACCTACACTGCCAACGACACCCAGTACGCCACGACAGGCCAGCATATGGCAGCATAGAAATACTAAGAATTCCGAGACTATACACAGTGACGAGGAGGACGAAATAGAACTTTCCTCCAATTGTAGTCAAGAAGAAAATAACGAAAATTGTGATTTAATTAATAAAATGGAACAAAGAAAGAAATCAGCTGGTAGACCCAGGAAATCTTCAGCTCCTGTAGAAGAAATGAAGACACCTAAAGGTAAAAAAATTAGCAAACCTATGCCGGCTTCCAAAAAGCGTGAACTAATAAAGAGAATGCAATCTGATGGTGAGGATGATAAAAATGCAAACGATCAAGAGGATTCACATCATTGCTCTCCTCCTAAACAATCTAGACAACAAACGCAAGCTTTGCCAAAACATATGATAAGTCCGTCAAGACTGTTAGATCGTTTGAGTATAGACGAAAAGCCTGATCCTTTAGAAACTACTGAAAATAATACAAAATCTCCGGAAAAAGAAAAGGTTAATGATGCATCTCCCAAAACAACACCAAAACGTAATAAATATCAAAATGCCCGAAGAGTTTTGAATAGTGCTGAGTGTCAGAACCTGCCTGGACGTGAAGAACAATTAGAAGAATTACGTTTGTTCTTTAGACAGCATTTGGAAGCTAAAAAATCTGGTAGTTTATATGTTTCAGGTCAACCAGGTACAGGCAAAACTGCCTGTTTATCTCTGTTACTGAGATCTGCCGAATTCAATAAACGTTTACAAACTGTCTATGTGAATTGTACTTCGATTGCTTCCATAGGAGGTGTCTACAAAAAACTTTGTACGGAACTGCAACTTAAACCTCAAGGACGTACGGAAAGAGATCATTTGCTAGCTTTACAGCAATATCTCAAAACTTGTCCCAAAATGTTGCTTATAGTGCTCGATGAGATTGATCAGCTTTGCAGCTCTAAACAATCAGTTTTATACACTATATTTGAATGGCCTTCTATGCCAGATGCTAGTATACTTTTGGTGGGTATAGCCAATAGTTTGGATTTAACAGAACGTACACTACTGAGATTAAATGCACGTTGTGAGCTTAAACCCAAACATATGCACTTTCCTCCCTATTCAAAACAACAAATTGTGGACATTTTCAAGTCACGTTTACAAGAAGCAGAAGTATTGGATATATTTCCTCCGGTCACTTTGCAACTGTTGGCAGCTAAAGTAAGTGCTGTTAGTGGAGATGTAAGAAGAGCTTTGGATATTGGTCGTAGAGTAGTAGAAATTGCCGAACAGCAAAAGAAAGCCGGAGAAAAAGAAATCAATTTGAAGAATCTTAATATAGGAGGGGAACAGAAAGAAGAAGGTAAACTTTCAGTAGAAAACTTATTAAAGTTATATCATAAATAGTAATGGTATTGTTAACTATTTCTAGAGACACTCAAACCCGTACAAGTAACCCAAGTAGCCGCAGTACTTAATAAAGTCTATGGAGCTTCTCAAAATCTTCAGGAAGACATGGATGAAGCGTTTCCTCTTCAGCAAAAAATCATGTTATGCTCCCTAATGTTAATGCTACGTAATGAAAAGAATAAAGACATAACTATGGGTCGTTTACATGAAGTCTATAGACGAGTCTGTAACAAACGTAATATACATCCTTTAGATCAAGCAGAATTTGCTGGCCTCGTAGATTTAGTGCAAACTAGAGGCATTTTACGTATTGTTAAGAAAAAAGAACCACGTCTTTGCAAAGTCCAACTACAATGGGATGAGGATGAAGTAAATGGCGCTTTAAGTGACAAACAACTAATTGCTTCTATATTAGATGACACAGCCTGCTTAGGCAAAAACTAAAATGTAAAGAATTTAAAAAAGGAAGTAATTTTCATATGATTTTTCTCAAATATTTAATTTTATGTTATTTTTAGATTTAAATTTAGTTTATTTTTTTATTTCAAAAGAATTTACCTGACATTCTTTTAATCTCATTTACATCATCTATTTAGCTTATTTTCATTTAGCATTCATTTTTTTTGTTAAGAAAATACAAAATCATCATAAAAAGTAACAATTTATTTTTATACAAAAGAAAAATTAAGTTATTTTTAATTTTTCGATTATTTTAATTTAAAAGAGCTAACAACCTTGAGCTAAAAGCAGACTCATTTTTATAAAAATAAAGTGATATTTTGGTACTTATTTTTCTCTATTTAATACAAAATATCTGCTTTTTTGAAATACCTGTTGTTATTTCCTTTTAAATTACATTTACCCACCCCGAAAAATCACTATCAAACTAAGAAAAACAAAAAACGCAAATAGAAATATTAGATAAATCAAAAAAAAAAAAATATATAACCAAAGCGTCATAGGTAATTAACTAAAATTTTTAAAATATTCTTTTTTTAGTTTAATAAATGAATTTGCGTTTTAATTTTTAAATATACATTTTTTATAGATAAAACCAATAATCGTTTCTATTAATAGTTAATCATGATTATTTTTAAATTATATAGCAAACTGCTGGCTGTATATTAAATAATTTTATACAAATTTTGTTTAATATAAAATTGGCCTTTAATTTTTGTTATTTTTATTATTACAGGATTTTCAAATTTTTATATTTTATAACTACAATCAAAATAATAAAATTTAACATATTTCTACATACAAATATTATAAAAGAAGAGTGGTTTTTATGTAATTATAAAACTCAAGCGCATTGTTAACAATCAAAATCAAGATTAAATTAAGATTCCATCAAGTATTTAATATTTTAACAATTTCAAGACACAGGATCATCTGACCATTATAAGCAAGTTTTCAAGAATTAAACAAACGTAAGTTTTTCAAATCAATTTATTAAATAATTCAATAATCTCTTAAATCAATCTTTTAAGACAAATGTTTTACCAGCATTTTTCTTTAAATTTTCTTTAATTTTCTTTAATTTATTAAAATTTTCCAAAAATCTTTGGTTTTCGATATTTTTAAAAATTTTTTCTCAAAATTTCTTTTTATATAAAATTTAGAATATTTTTGTTTTTATAGAATATTTTAAAATAAAAATTTAGAAAATTTTTGAATATTTAACTTTAAAAAAAAAACTCAATTTTTTTGAATTCATTATAATTTTTTATGAAAAAGTGTTTTTTTTATAGAAAATTCCCTTTTATTTATTTTTAAATTTTTATATAATTTTTGTTGAAATTTTGTTTCTTAAGTTTTCATAAATTGATTTTTTCCTGGGAAATTGATATTGATATTGTTTCTTTTATAGAAAAGTTACTTATAATTTCAATGTGTTCCCTTTATTTTAAATTTTCTATTAAAGAATTTTCCTTAAAATTTCATTTAATAGCTAAATTTTTTTTAATAGAAAAATTTTCCTAAAATTTCTTTTTATTATATAAATATTTTTATTCTTTAAATATTTATTTTCTAACAAAAATGAATAATTCTTTTTATGGAAACTTTAAAATTTTGCAAAAATCACTAGAAAATATTTAATTTAATAGAAATTAGATAACAAACACGAATTCAGTTGAAAATATTTCAATTATAAAAAATGATAAATTGTTCTCTCTGTAAATCTTTATTTACTTAAAAATGTTTATTGATGATTAATATGCTAAATATTCTACATATTTTCCAAAATCTGAAGTCTTTATTTTTTACAAACAACAATTCATACTTTTCCACAGTTCAAATCATACGAGAATGAAAATCGTTTAACCTTGAACAAGGAGAAAATGAAAGAGAAAATCTTTTATATAATTTAATAATTATGAAAACAATTTCCCTTTGTTTCAATGAAATTAATGTTATAAATTTATTTTAGTTTAATCATTAATGTGATATTGAAAAAAATAGAAACATCTTATATTAGAAATAAAAAATGACAAATGTTTCAAATCGTTTGTCAAATGCTAATCATAATCGTAATCATCAAAATCATTATGATGATGTTGTGAATCAAAAGTTTGAATTTATTTAAATAAAATTATTTGTTTATTATTTTAGAATTGTTTGTTCTAAATTTTTCCTTGGCTACATTCAAAATTATATATAATTTTAAAAACAATAACAAAATACAAAAAAGCAAAATGAATTTAATCGGGGGAATATAATTAATTTTGTTTGTTTTTCAGCAAAAAAGTCTTTTTGACGTATAGATTTATATTTTTCGCCAAAAAAAATCAAATATATATTTGGTTTATTTTCCATTTGTTATATTATTTATTTATTCATTCAATTTTATTTGTTAGTTAGCTAAAAATAAAGTATATGATTTCAGTTTGAGTGGAGAGAGAGAGAGAAATAAGAGAGAGGCGAAAAAAATGAAAGACAAAATTTTATAGAAAAATGAATTTTAGGGGGAGACAAAGTAGGTGGTTTTTATTAAAATATATGACTGTACGTGGAATGTTTTTAATATTTAAATATTTTCGAAAAAGTCATATATTAAGGAAATTATTTTATTTGAAAATTTTAGAGTCAAGAAAGAATTATGGTATAAACTTTTTTAATTAATGATTTACAGGTTTTTGGCATAGAAAATTGAATTTTTTTTTAGAATATAGAACAAAAATCTACACTGAAATAAAACTAATATTTTAGAAGTTTAGATCCAATATATTATTTTGAAAACCAAATTCGAAATATATTTTTTTTCAAATCATAATTTTCGATTTTTAAAATTAAAAAAAGAACTTAATTTCTAAAAAAAAAAATCGAGAAAAACTTAATTTCGAATCACGATACACAAATCGAAATAAACTATTTTCAAGCCAAATTCGAAACATTTAAAAATTTTCGAAAGCTGAAATTCGAAGATCCTTTTTTTCGGAATACAATAAACAAGTTCGAAATCACTTTCAAAAAACACTGGACTTCGATTGGACTACATTTTGAAGTATTAAAAGCAATTTCAATGATGATCGTTTTGAATTCATTATTAAAAATATTCGTAATTTCAATATAATTTAAAATATAACAATAAATTTAAAATTTCGTATTCTTAATAAAATATTTATTTTAAAATTAATTTTTATAAATATTTTAGTATCAAAAGAACTTTAAATTTTAAATATTTGCTGCGCAATTTTACAAAAGAATTTTTAAATTAATTATAATTGATGCCATTAAAAAAATTTTATTAGAAGCAATTTGAATATTTAGTCTTTACTGCGCAATTATATTCGAAAAAATACTTTAATTCTTAATAAAACTATAAACTTTGGAAAAAAAGAAATCACAGAAAAAATTTGAATATTGGAAAAGGTAAATTTTTTTTAAAAATTCTAAAACATATTCAATATAAAACAATAATTTGCAATTAACTGAACTTGGCTACAACTTTATTTGTAATTAAAAACAAAACGTAACTAATTTCCCTTTGTTCATTCATGATAGCTAAGACAGATTTTTTTGCTGTTGTTTTTGTTGTAATTTATTCAATTTAATCTTAAAATATAATAACAGTTAATGGTTATTTGGTATGGATGAATTTTTAAATGCCTAAATACCAATGAACAAGTATTTAAAAGAATAAATAAATGAAAAAGTAAAAAATATTCGTTTTTCTTTTAAGAAAAGTATATCTTACTTGATATTGAATACATTCGTTGAGGTCTGGTTGTTCCCTGTAGTAGTGTGGTGAACCGTTTTTGAATTGTACGTACTCCATTTTTATTATATGTTTTGTTTGTGTTTTGTGTGTTTAATAAAAATGTGTTTTAAAAACTCCTTTTTAAAGTTAAAAAATAAATAAATAAATAAAAAACAAAATATTACATAAACTTAACAAATTATAAAACAAATTTAAAAATAAAAGAAAAAAATATATATATGTATAAGTTGTGAAATAATTATATTTGCATAAACAGTCTTTGATTAAATTTAAATATTTATTTTGAAAAGTGTTCAAATTTAAGACTTTTTGTAAACTTTATAATAAATTACACTTTTTGGAGTTCACTGTTTTTAAAATGTTTATAATTAAATAATAATTGAAAAAAAAAAGAATTGTAAAACTTGCTTTTTTATTTACTATTAGAATAAATTAATCGTACGTTTTTTGTTTTCGTTAATTTTAGTTTTTACACTTTTAGTTTATTTTTTATTATTTTTTTTTTTTTTAATTTATTAAAATCTTTTTATTAATAATTTTGTTTCAATTGTCTGGAGATCGTTTGTTATATTCGTTGAAGTTCTTTCTCTTATTGTTTTTTTAATATTTTTTTTTTGTTTTTAATTTACTACCTAGTATTCTATAATGCGAACTTAATTTTACAATATTCCGAAAGCAACTGATTTGAAAATTTTTAAAAATTGCTGATGAAAAGAAAATTTTTATTTTTCATAAAAACAAATTTTTTTGAAAGATATATAAAATATTATTTTGTATATAATTTACTTATACAACTAGAAAAACAAATACATTTACATTTGTTTATAATGAAAAAGTATATAGCAAATAATTTTTTAACACCCCCCCTCCTTACCCACACCAACCCTTTTCCAAATTATCCATATAAAATCTAACACTTTGTATTAGTGTTGGTGATGGTGGTCATAAACAATTTTTACTCCTCCATGTTTTAATACATAAAATACCAACATAATCACAAATTCAATTTATTCAGCAAATCTTATTCTTGAATATTTTTCTTCTATATATATTTGTTTTTGTTGTTTGTTTAATAATATAGCCTCTATTCAAATAGGAGAAATGTTGTAGTTTGGTTTTTCATTTTGCAGATTTTTTTTTGTTCTAGATTTTTAATATTCTTTTTTCTTAATGTTTTGAAAAAAATATATTTTGATTTTCAATTTTTTTTTTTATTTTATTTTTCATTTTATTTTCTCTGTTTAACATAAACTTGGACTTGTTGTATACATTTGGTGTGTGCGCCTACACATTTGCCATTAAAATATTTGGGCCAATTCCATTCATCCATCTCCTCCCCACAATGTAAATTCTGTTTAATATTTTTACTCTTCCCTACTTTTTCATTTTGTTTTGTACTCCTGCTGTTGTTGGCATGAAATTCTTTATTATTCTTTTTTACAATTTGAAATTTATTTTATAAATTACACCTTCCTTTATTTATTGTTTAATTATGTTTATATTTGCATGTATATTTTAACTATAAACATCTGTTTTTTCAAAAATAAATATCATAAAGATTAGAAATTATTTTGAATAAAAAAATATCTTTTAAAATACTTTGTTTCTTTGTTTGAGAAATGTCTTCAAATTTAAATTCTTGTAGCATGTAAATATTTCGTTGTAAACTTTTTGTTTATCTTATTTTGAGTATCTTAATCGTAGACCTTTTCAATATTTTATTTTCCATAAATTAACTCAATTTCCCTTAAAAATTGTGAATGACCTTAAAAGTTCATATTCTTGAAATTAAAGTTCATTTTCAACATATGTTTTATATAAAAATTTAATTAATCTTATTAAATTTTATTACACAAATGTAAAATTTATTTATTTTTTTTCCGACCAACTAGTCACATTTAAAAATCTATTCTTAATATTTAGTAATAAAACTAATTTTAACAAATGAAATTTTAATAAATTGAAAATATTTTCGCTTTCTAGAAAAAGATACAATTTTGTAAAACTTACCAATAAAAATTTTATATAAGAAGGATTATATAAAATTTTTATTGGTAGTTTTTACAAAATTGTATCTTTTTCTAGAAAGCTTCAATTTAATCTTTCTTTATAAAAAAAGTCTAGAACTGAACTGGAACAGAACCAGAAATAAATGTAGATCTAGAACTATAGATTAAAAAACGTTCTTTTTATGAAAAATTAGCAATAATAACTCAAAATATTATTTATTAAAATTTTATTTTTAAATCATCTTGCTTTTTATTACTAAAATTAAAAAAAGAAAAAGTGGTCAAGGCAGCAAATTTCCTAACAATTTCTAATAAGTTGACAACAGCTGTAATCATGGCTAATAAAAATGTTCCATTTTATATTTGATTTTCGCTATTGAATTCAATTGATTAATGTTTAAAGCATTTGTAATTGAATAATTCAATAATATTTACAAATTTGTTCATTAATTAAATAAGAAAAATATAATTTTTCGCTTTTCAACTTTTTTCATTTTTTAAAGTAAATAAACAAATTTTTAAAGCCACCTTGATAATATTTAATTTTGATTTTTTTTTTTAATTTTTTTCTACTATATAATTTATAAAAAAAAACAACAAAAATCTAAAGAATACCCTTGAAATAAAAACAGTTTCATCATCATTTACATTGAAAATTTATAATGAAAAACACTGAAAGTCATATTCGTTTTGTGTTAAAATTTTGAAATTTTTTGTTTGTAATAAAATTTTGTTGATTTAGTTTTGAAAGTAGACGCAGGGAACTTTTAATTTTAGCTAACAAATAGAAAAAACGTGCCTTTCAACTGAAACAAATTTTTTATTTTTCAATTTCATATGTGATCATTGTGCTGGTAATGGGATTTTGGGACGATAGTGATGATGGTGATGATGATGAATATGAACATGAATATAATGATGGTCTTGTCTCTTGACTTTGATGTCACCAAACATTTTAAAATAATACATATGTGTGCGCGTGTGTGCGTGTGTATCCGTACGCCTTTTATTTTATTCTCATTCCCAGTCTACACACCTATGATTTTATTGTCTTGTGCGTCATTTATTTTTTATTGTATATTGAATATTTATTTATTTATAAATTATAAATATTTTTCTTTCTCTAACTGTAGAATTTATGATACATAGTTATTTTTATTCATTTTCTTTTTTTTCATTTCAAAAATATAGTTAATATGAATAGGCCGACTTTTTATAAAACTCTTTAAATAGTAACACTATAATTTTAACAGACAATTTCGTAGCAATGGAAAATGTTCTTAATTATATTTATTTTTTGTTTTGTGCATTAATCTTAAAAGGAATTTAATTATACTTTGTTTTGTTTGCTTTGTGTAGGGTAAAATGAAAATGTTGTAGCCCTTGACCATCTTAATATGAAATTCAGTTCACAGTTGTTGTTTATTTTATTAATTAACTTACAGCATCATTTGATTGTAATTTTTGTTTTTTATTTAATTGCAAAAAGTTCAATGAATTGAATAAAAAATTTCTATTTTTAAAATTTCATTGAAAAAATATACATATTTTTTTCAATAATATAGAGAAGATTGGGGTAAAAGATGATCGTTTCTTTTAATATCAACAAAATGCCTAAACTTTTCAATTAGTGTAGACTTCATATTTTCTCAATTATGAAACTTAAAATTGGTTGAATACTCTACATTTCGCGCTTTTTCTAAATCTATACATGTTGGGATAAAATGGTTAGTTATGGGGTAAAGTGAAAAGTTTTAAAGATGGTTACTAGTGCTACGAATTGATAAATTGGAAAAATATTTTGAAAAATTACTAAAATTATTTAAGAAATTGGATTTGTTCATATTATAACTTGAACTGAACTAGAACTATATTTAAATTGAGTATATATTAAGGACGTAATTTTATAAAACACCTCACTTTAATATGTTTAAAGTATTTTGATTTTATTTTTCAAAAATTTAAATATAAATTGCATTGAAGTATAGTGTTTTATAAAATAAGGCTGTAAATATTTAATCAATATTACAATTTCTTGGGATATATTAGTAAAATCTCTAAATCTTCCAATAAAAACTACACACAAATTATTCAATGTTACGTATGATGTATATTAGATTTGACAAATATTGATCATACGCTAAGAATTATGAACAATTTATTGAATTACAAACTAATTTCAATGATTGAAATTTAATTATATACAAGCGCACTTGTTTAAATAGAATAATTATATTTGTATAGATTTCAAATTTTAGTAAAGAAAAATTTTTTATATAGAAATTTGGTTATTTTAATTATTTAAAATAAACCTAAAATAGAATGTTTAAATAAAATTGAATGTTTTAAGAAAAAATAAAGCATATTTTAAGGCGCTGTGGTAAAATGAATCAAGTTAATAAGAACAAATGAATTATTAACAGAAAATAGATAAATTTTTAGCAAAAATTAAGTAATACTTTCCAATTAATTTTTAAGCAATTTGAATTTAAAGTCATTTAATTTAGTTTTAAAGCAATAAGGGCTTGTGTTAATGGCATGTCAGTAATGCATAAATAAACCCAATATTAATATTTATTTGCGAAAAAAAATATAAAATAAAGAAAAAAATTTAAGTTAAATGTTAAGTGTACAGCAGTATTCGAAAGCATAAATATAATTTTTTGTAAATTTGTTAAATCAATCGTGATGGTTTTTGTGGATGGTAGAAGTTTAGAAGGCATTTAGAGACTCACTTGATTCACAATAGCAGCTTGCTCCTCGGCAACATCCTGTTGATGGTCACGTGTTGGCATTGGTGTAAAAGTTGAGTTCTCCGGTGGTGGTACATAGCCGCCAGAAGCATTCAATTTGGGAAATACTGTGTGGGGCAAAGTATCGACGGGTACTTGTAGAGCACGATCATATTGCCCCGGTCCGGGTAGAAATGGTGAAGGAGCTCTAATTGAGACAAAAAAAATGAATTGTTAATATTTATCTATTTCTAACGCAATAGTAATTTACCTATGAGGAATATTGTCTGGACTAGTGGAGAGTAAAGCTGATTCACATCTTGAACTATCACCACTAAGACCTTGAGTATAGGCAATTTTACTGTCCCTATTAAGAAATAGAAAAAATTGTTTTAAAATTTGATTATAATTGTTTTTATTTGTAAATAATTTTGTTTAATTACCTGTGTATTACGAGCTTAATTTCATTGCCAGCTGTACGAAATAACATTTGAGCATCAGCATGACTAACATCTCTGGCATCGTAATCAGCGATTTTCGATATAATATCACCACGTAGTACTTCACCAAAAGCAGGACTGCCCACTTGTACCTTTAAATTTGAAGAAAATGATTAAAACAAATTGGAACAATTAAATCATTTACAAAATATTAATTGCAGCAACATTGTTGTTAAATGGTAGGGCATTGTTTCTCGCAATTTCATTAGTCAAATTGACAACATAAAATTTCTTAGTTTATTTGCATTTTTTCGATTTTTTTAATTTTTTTTTTTTTATTTATTTCTTTTTTTTCATATTTTTATTTTTTGTTTGTTGGCTGTCGGCCTTGATTTTGTTTCAGTTTCTTTTTATTTTGTGTTTAAATGCACTCGTTACTCATTTATTTTATAAGGAATAAAAATAAAAACGAAATGTTGTTGTTGTTTGAAATCTCTTTTAGACGTAAAACTTAAATATACATTGTAAATAAAAATTCTAAA
>JACGTJ010019746.1:0-13400 GCA_014858695.1 Chrysomya rufifacies | reverse complement strand
ATTTCAGTTCTAGTTCATTTATAGTTCAATTCTAGGTCAGTTCTAGAAAACGTATTGTTGAGGTTATTTTATTATCCTAAAAACACTATCTTACCAACATGTGAATATATGTAATATAATTTTAATTTTTTTTAAATATCCACGATTTAAATATACTATTAGGAAATTAAAAATACCTTATCAATTTTTCATTTGCATAACATCAATCATGAAAACAAGAAAAGAATTCCTTAACTATTGATTTTTTCAAGTGTATTCTTATGTAAAAAATAATAATAAAAAACAGGATAAAGTATGGCTATCACACAAAAGTTTTAGAAAAAAGCCAGTTTGTTTATTTTTTTTCCTAACCAGTTGAGTTTTTAAACTCAACCAACCGAAAACCTTACGATAAGCTTGAACAAAAAAATTTATATAAAAAACTAAAATATAAAAAACTTGTAGCAATTTAGAGGAAATGCTTAAAACTGATAAAAAGCAAACAAACAAACTGAAACAAGTATTTTTTATAGTTCTAGTTAAAGTTAAAAATTAATTTTTAACTAAATTGTTATTCACAATAGTAGGAAATTTTGGTTGACATAAATAGAAAATATTTGCGGTAAATGAAATAAATATGGTAAAAATATTTAAGTTTTCTTAAATATAAATAAAAGTTGTGTTTAAAAAAATCATTTCTAAATATAGAAATTATGTTTTCTGACCTGCATTTATACTTTTACTTATTGATGTTAATAATCATGTATTTTATAAATTTGTGTAATTCCCATTAATGCGATTTGATTTTTCATTATGTTGTAATATTATTTTCTCTAATGTTGCATGTTGTTTTTTAGACTACAATTTCAAATAAATTTACGTTACAGGAATTAATAATAACAGCAGCAATCAATACATGTCTAATAACCAGCCAAGATTAACTGCTGCTGTAGAATAGGATTGCCAAAAGTTTATTTTCAGGAGCCTTAAAAGTATTATTGTTAAACATGTTATTTTAATCTGATTTTATGTTAATATTTATAGATTTGAAATAAAAATTTCGTATTCGTAGAAATTAAGTGTACGTTTAAAGTTCATACGTCCATGTTAACCTTGTAATTAAACTACAGATCATTATTTTTAAAATATCTTAATGGAATTTCATTAATTTAATACAAAAACCGAAACTATTTAATTTGGTTATAATCGGTTCATAATTTCACCTACCCCTAACCTTTAATAGGTATGTTAACTAAACGTTACATTATTTCGCAAGCCACAATTTTCGAGATATTTTGATGAAATATGGCTTAAGTAACAATTTGGAAGACTGCTGAAATTGGCTCTCACCTAGTTCTTATACAAAGGCGAAATGTGGTTTTAAGTCTATAAATACTTTGAATATATATGTGTGTACTCCGTAACTTAGGGACAAACGCGCATTAATGCATTTGTACTTTCTTCCAGTGAAAAATTTAAATTCACAAAATAACACAGTCTCTTATTAATCTTATATATCCGCTACAGAATAACAATGTATTACATATTAATGAAGAAATTCAATAGATATGGCAGCCACAATCGTTCACACTTGAAAAATAAAAGATTTTAATTTAATTATGGTTGTTGTAATGATTGTGTGCATACATATATATACATACGTTTACATATGTATGTTAAAGAGTATACTTTCCAAAATATATCTGTTTTATATAATCAATATAAGCTCATTAGGATTTTTGGTGAGATTTTTTTTTACGACTCATAGCGTTAACAATACTAATGTTAACGATTTTTGTTAATGATAATCATGTTAATGTCATTACATTTGTGTAGGTTTGTGTATTTAAATGTGTTTTATATACATACATAATACAAAGGATGCTCTTGATTATATACTATGGTTTTTGTGATAAGCCGGGGATAATTGATTGCGTTCAAACGTAAATGACTCCTTAGGGAAAATTCTAAATCATCGTATATGTAAGTAGAATAGAGTGAGTATTTTTTACGACTCTAAGCAGTTTATAGAAATGATTTTTTTTTTTTGTAAATAAATGTATAACATATAGAGTAAGTATGTGTGCATTTTAGTGTTTGCGTGTGTGAATGAGTACAAATGTCTGCATATAAAAATGAATAAGTGTAAAAAGTTTCTCATATAAGTAATAGATGTACTACATATATTTCACCTGTATTTTAATATCAATTGCTTAAATCAATGTATGTGTTTGTGATTTAGTACAAGTTTTTCTAAGCTATGGAAATTGAAAACCAGTAAAAGTACGAACTTTTTTTTATTTATATCTAAAAATATACAGAAATATATTTTTTTCTTATAAATAAAGTTTCAGTACATATAAAAAACAAAAAATGTACAATAAAAAATTATCTTATACAAAAAACTAAGGCTTATTTATATTCTATTTAACCATTAAAAAATTAATATATTTTTGCGTAATTATATTTCACATTTCACGTGTTTCTTTTGAATTTTATTGATTACAACGTCAAAATATTTTACGATATACGCTCAGTAAAAATTATGTATTAAGGTAACCGGTAACAACTATAAAAACAATTTGCTAATAAATCAGTCATTGTTTACAAGTTGTTTTGATGTTCCGTTTTGGTAGCAAGTCGTTTCCGTTTTATGTTAATAATTATGTTTGTTGAAAATTATTTTGTTTAGTTACTTTTATTACGAACATAAAAATCATAAAAAGACATATTTAACATTAACAGTTTTGTTTGTTTAAAAAGTTTGATTACACTTTTGAATGTTTCTAATAAATACTTCATAACACAGGTTACAATAACATATTTATAATGAGTGAACTTTTAAAAACCACATCCAACTTACAATTAATATTTACTTAAAATTGTCGATAACCGTACTAGAACTGAACTAGAACTGAACTAGTACTGAACTAGAACTAAACAGGAACAGAGAATTGAACTAGAACGGAATAGAACTGATGAAGAGTTGAACTACAACCGTACTAGAATTGAACAAGAACGGGATAAAAATGAACTAGAAATAAGCAAAAAGTGAACCTAGAAATGTTCTTTTTCTTAACCCATGTGTATTTTTTATTTCATGTTCGTTGAATAACTGGCCTTTATTTGGAATCTTTTCTTTGTCAAATATTATATGTTTCTCTTAACTCTTTTAATATTAGCTTTTCGTGATTATTTAATTCTGACATTATTGTAATTAATTTTGAACTTTCACTCTTGTGAGTTCATGAGCTTTTATTTTCATCGTTCTATAAGGAAATATGTTTGAATGTGCATAGTTGTTACGTGTGCACAATTGCAAAAGTTGAAAAGTTAAAACACGAAAGTTATTTTGTCTTTACATGAATACAAGCATACTGATGAAATATGTTTAAGTTTTAAATACACAATTTGAAAATATTAGAGCCAATATGAGGAACAACAGCAGCTGCAACAAAAATAGTAAAAAAGTCCATTCTATTAAAAACATGTCAGGTGGAAGCACATAATTAACTAAAGGAAATAATAAAGAAGCATGCTTTTTTTGGTTGTTTTTACTCTGTGCAACACAAATTTAAAATACCAACTGCTGTTTCTTTTGATTACGAAAGCGAAATAGTAGTAAAATTTTATTTTTATGAAAACGACTAAGAAGAAAAAGAACAACTTTAGTTATTTTTCAGTTATTATTATTTTTTTTTCCTTTTTTTTAAATTAAGCAAGGCAAAAAATTAATTTCCCGCTATATTGCAATTTCCACCAACACCATTAAAAACAAGGAAATAAATGCCGCAACATAGATTTTGAATTGCGTCTGCTTGCATTTTGCATGTATACTCACTTATAGGGGTTTCCTTAAGAGAAAGTTAATTTTTATTGAAGTACAATGAAGAAGTTTGCTTTTTCTTATAAGTTTTGCAATCTTTATATCTTATATGTAATTTCTTAGATTTAATATATATCATTTTTATAAAATGAATATGAGAAATAATAACATATCTGCATATGTCTCCCTTTAGTCTAAATTTGATTGTATGCAAATACACATGTAAATCTGCTTAGATGTAAGTTTAACATCTAGCAATTTCAGCACACGCGACTCAATATCAAATCGTTTTATTTGTGCTGCAAAATAAGAAAAAAATATGCTTTAACGTCACAAACAATTATATAGAATATTTTGTACATTACATCTTTAAAACAGTAGATTTTTTAATACTCCTCTGTTGTTGCTTACCATCAGTAAATATTTGAAGGGTGTATACAGATTGTTTGCTAAGAAGAAAAAATTAGCACAACATTTCTTTTTCTCAGATCATAAAAATGGGTATTTTGATGATAATTTGTTGCACCACTATATGGCCACCAATGTTTTAGTTCAATGTTATCATTACTAATTTAACGAAAGTGTTACGCACCCTGCACTCACTTTGTTGAACTATTCTCGATCTAGTTCTTTGATCAATGATTATTGTTCAAAATTGTCATGATAGGAATTAGTTTCATAATCATTGTATGAAACAGTTCCAAAACCAGTTGAATATTTAATCAACTCATTCTGTAGAACGGTTCTCGAACTAGTTTTTTGAACAACGATTTTTATACATGTCACTCTCACAAGTTGTTCCATAGAATCTCTAGGGGAGCCGTTAATTCCTTTTCCAATGAGCCGAAAATCATTCAGTTCTATTCAGGAATACATACCTATAAGTCTGGGAAAATATATCGAAATTGCGAATACTCTGCTACCTAACGTAGAGCACTATGCATATTGGTATTATATAGGAGAACTATAACTACAGCCAGTTGTTTATAAAAACAACCAAAAAAGAAAAAAAAAAACAAGAACCGCCATCATAATTTGCAAATTTTTGAAAATTCAAAGTATAATTAAGTTATTATTTTGTAGCAATAAAATTCACCAAGCATACATGTATCATGTATTTTCATTTATTCATACATATGTATACGTAAACTTTTAAATTTAGAACTACTCATATGTATATATGTAGAATACATACATGCAAGAATACATGTATTATGAGTAGAGTTTTAGAAAATCATGTAATATAAAGTTTCTAAGCCATAATAATAGTCAACTTATATTTGTACATGGTAATAACAAAATATTACAAAATCTGCGTCAGCATTCCAATTTATAAAATAATGACTAGAAAAAAAGAGGCTGAAAAAACATCTATACAAAACATTGTTACTACTTACACGAGTAATAAGTTTGTAAACAAAAGTACAAACAGTTTGAAGTCATGACATGTTTTGTTTTGGTAGAGGATTTTTTTTTTTTTCAAGTATAGGGTTAGTGGTGATGGAGTCAATTGAAAATTTTTCAATCTCGTATAAATGTTTGTATATAGTACAAAAATATTTTGTAATATAATTTCATGTATGATTGATTTTGTAACCAATTACTCATTTGTAAAATTTATAATGAAATAGGATGAAGAATATTACTTTAATTTCATACTATTTTTATTGAAAATTATATTTGTAAATACTTTGTTAACATTGGGTTTCGATTTAAAATTAAACGTTGATTTAATATTTCTATAAAAGTAACAATAGTTTAAATTTTAGGAAAGATTTAAGAAATAATGTCTCAAATATATCATTGAAGATGGTCGAATCCTGTAAAATGTTGAAAAATCTTCAAAAAAATCAATAAAATGTTCAGTGAAACAATGAAGTCTGCATCTAAATCAAAAATTTAAGGTAATGTAGTGTGTTTGTTTGTGTGTTTTTTATTAGCAAAACAACAACTATTACAAATAAAATTTAATAATTTCTTGGAAATATTAACCAATTCGAATTTTGAAAAAATCGAAATTAAGAAAAAAATCATATTAAAGATTTATAGAGGGTCCAAGTCCTTACTACATAAAGATGAAAATATTTTAAAGTAATAAAAAAATATATTGCAGATATCTTGACCATTTATTAATGCATTTTGCTGAATTGAAATAGCAAAGATCTCACGACCCTAAACAATAGTACATATTGATATTTATATTGTATAACTATATAAACGACATACCCTACTTTATGTAACAAGTCTCTGATGAAATGTGTAGAAATTACAAACGGAATGACAAACTTATANNACTTATACATACTCTATCACTATAAGTGAAGGGTACAAAAATAACCAGCAGAGGCAATCGTGTTTGTTGTGGTATTTGGATATATCTGAAATCTTCCATTAAGCCATTCCACAAAAAATCACTCCACGCTATAACCAAAAGAATATTGTTATAACTTATAAAACGTTAATATCCAAACGCAAAACAAAAGAAATAATGCCGGAATAATCACGCCAGTAACAAAATAATTGTACTGAAAACTTTATAACTGTAATAAATGGACATTATCATTTTATTAATATAGTTGTTAACAATAATATTGTGATTATTAATGTAATAAAGTAGTATTGAAAATAACAACATTTAAATTAGTAAATAATATATTCCATTAAAATTTTTTGTTATATTTAGCGATAATACTATACTATAAATATGTAAAAAAAATAATATTGAATTCATAAAATGGTCCAATTTAATCATGTTTTTGATTCCATTGACCATGTTTACTATTTCTTTCAATCTTGTTTATGTTTCCATTGATAATGATTTCATATTAAAATAACATTTGATCGTGTACTTTTCACAAAATGTTTATTATAATCTAATATATTTTTAATTATCATTATGATCAAGTAAGTTTATAATAATTTTTAAAAAGGTCATAAAGAAATCATTACATGATCAAATGCAATCATTCACAAATATATATTATTACAAAATGCTTTCTAACTACGTAAAAATGTTTAATTGTTCTAAAGAAAAACATAACGATACGTATGAGTAATATGAACTAATTTTACGTCATTATTATATACAGTATTATATTATTGGCAAACAAAAAAAAAAAAAAAAAAAAATTGTTTCAAATATTCGATAAATTAGTTGTCACTCATATAAAACTTATTTTTTCCATTTTTATTAAATTATATTGGAAATTACTTATGGTAAAGCATTACAAAAAAAAAAAAAAAAAAAAACAAAAATAGGGACATTATCTATATAAACATTTGGGAAATGGAGCCATTCATAGAGATGAAACACATCTAATTGTCGTTGATGGAGAATAGCCATTATGAATCTGAGCAATCATTTTTCAACTACCGATCTAGTTCCTGGGCGATGGCAATCTCTGTAAAGTTAACTATAGTTAGAATGTACTGTTGTCATATATTCTGACTGATTTAGTGATCATCAAAAATCATGGTCAGTCGACAGTGGTGATATTTAAAATCGATGGCAAAAGAGACTATCCATATAACGGCAGTCTGATTTAAAGCAAATCACTCTCTAAACAAGACTTAAGATGCGTTCAATAGCACTGGTACCAAACTAAAGCTATGATAACAATATGGCTCTGAACAAACGAAAATATTACGAAATATATATGAAAGATACATATATATTTGTATATACTCATACGGAAATCATTATTAGTGTAAATTTTATGAGGTATATATTGTAAAGATTATGTGTTTTGCACCTTTTTTATAAATAACTCAGCTTATTCATTCAAAATCCTTTAATATTAAACTTTTTACAATTGTAAAAAATTTCAAATACAAAAGAGTTACGTGCAATAGAAATGTTGGTAATAAAAAACCTTAATAAACACTATTAATAAACATGAAATTTACAATGTCTACGTCAACATGCCAGCCAACCTTCAAAACAATTCAAAAAGCAATCATGTCAAATATGATTTACAACAAGTAATAAACTTAATTTTTTTTTCTTATTTCTTTGTACATTTTTACCTAATATTTGCATACCTAGTACATACATGTATGTATATTTGTATAATAGAGTAAACCATAGAAGCAATCAAAACAAACAGTTATAATATTTGAATTTCCAAATCTGATTTATAAAATGCAAATCATTAACGTTACATAAACAAAGTTTTATTTAAAAATATATAACATTAGTTCATTTCATTATAGGGATACTCTAATGTATAGTACTATATATAAGCACTTACATACCTATTAAAACCAAAACTATAACAATTTCTTTTTTTCCATGAATTAGCAGTTTCTTTGTTTTCTTTAAATCAAATTATATTACGGAATTGATTTTGATGAGTATAAAGGTAATTTGAATGTAATTGATTGAGCCTAGAAAGGAAACAATATTTGATTTATTAAAATAAGACAAATTATTGACATGAATAAACAATAAATAGCGTTAGGTAATTCGGTAGCTAATTATTTAATATACGTAGTTATATAGAATGATGTCATGTCATTACCTACAACTTCAAAAGTACGAGTGTATGCTTTATTACTGTAATTGTCCGACGGCTTGCCTACATAGATTTCTTTATTATTAACCAAACTTGGCTACTATCATAATGAGGAGAGAGAACGAGCTACACTGTTTAGATTTTAAAAGGTATTGATGAAAGTGAAGGTATCGAAAGAAATTTCAATCAAACAGTCTGCAATTACTTGACTGGAACTCATAATTTCTCCTCGGTTGCACAATCATACATAATTTTTGAATAACGTGCCTTTTATCTTGCACTTTAAACAATAAGTCAATCATTGTTCCATATGCTTACCACGGTAATCAATATAATTTATGTTAAATACATATGGTTAGATTTAACTTTCAAAGTATTTAATTAATTATGAAGATTGTCAAGTGAAATAATAGATCAAACATCATGACCAAAGATTTCGTACCTATATAAAAATTGTGATTTTTGTATTAGAATAATAATATTTTTTACCAATTTTATGATGTCCTTAGGGTTATAGTTTTCTTATTAATTAATAGTAATTTTGAATCATAAACTTATTAAGTTTGAACTATTTACTGCAATATTTCATTTGTTGGTTTAATATTTCATAGATAACAACTCCTTGACCACATATTTCTATATTGTTTATCTCAATTTACTATTGATTGGTTGTCATTTGTAAAGTGTCGCCAAAAATGATACAACTTAACTACATTTTTTGTAATCATAATATTATATGACCGTAATTCATTATAATAAAATGGATTTTTTCAAAATTTTACTATTTACAGAAAATCAGTATGAATAATTTATTTAAATTTATATTTTAAGGTACATTTATGTGTGTATGTGTTTATTATCTTTCCTTACACTCTTTTCGTATACAGTAAAACAATGATAAATGAAACTAATAAGTATACATTTAAAGAAAAAGTAAATAAATAAATAAAATTTATTAGCTATTATATATAGCTTTTGCGACATTTTGTAACTGGAAATAAAACATAAGTCCATTATTGTGTACCGCTGACCTAGCAAGAGTGTTAACAATGGGTTTCTGCGGGTCAAGCTGCTTCACAGAGCTTTTTGCTGTATTGTGTAATTGGGGGTAAATCAATGAGTTTCTCAGGGTGAACCTACTTTGTAGAAGACCAAGTCAAACTTTTTCTAGAAAGAATATAGACTACTTCTTATTCTATACTATAGACTACCTCTTAGTTTACACTATAGACCACTTCTTAGTCTAGGCTATGGAATATTTCTCTATTCCAAGATTTCAGTGCTTGTTTTGATCATTTTAATTTTAATTCAATTCTAGCACAGTTACAGTTCAGCTCTAATTTAGTTCTAGTTCAGTTCTAGTTAAGTTCTGATTCAATCCATTAGGCCAAAAATAAAGTGCTATTTCAATATAATGCCTTAGTGCCCATTAGCATACGGTTTTATTGTTAATAGAATAAGAAGAAGTCTATAGTACATTTTTATTATATTTTAAAAGTAACGGACTTATTGTTATGTCCTCGCAAGTATACAAAAATTTTAATAAAATACATTTGTGTATATTATGGTGATTTCACTGTATTCCCTTACCATAAACACACCTACTCACACTACCATCTATATCTTCAGTTTCACTTTATATGATCATTAATAATTGTATAATAATGACCTTTTCTCAAAAAATATTTCTGATGTGTAAAATTTATAGAAAATTTTATAAAATTTATTACCATAATTAATCACGTATATATGACAAACATGAATTCGTATACATATATTCATGAATTGTATGTATGAATATATGAAAATATATTACAGGTACTAAGTACTTTACAGTTATTTGAATAGAGAGTCTTTTGTACTTTTCATATGCATGAATCACATTCTATTCTAAGTACACGTTTGAATGGAATCAAACAAATTTATTCGTCAGGATTTCTATGGAAAAATGTTAGTAAGTAAGTAAGTAAGGAAAAAAAAAGGACACGTACATGCTTAAAATACTAAAAGGTATGTGGTAATAAAGATAAAATACTATTATGAATTTCACATTATTGTTTGATAGATTATATGTGTTTTTCAAAAAAATGAATGGTTTGCTTTTTTTCATTTCTTCTCTTAGTGTTTTCTTATTACTACTGAGATATAGTTGTTAGTGTTTGACTTCTCTTTTTTTTAATATTCACCTGAAAGCAATATCGTAAATAATGATTATTATGACAATTTTTGTTGAATATCTTTCTTTTTTTCTTGTTTCTGGAAGTGAAAGTAGCAATAAGAATGATAAGTTTATTAATATATAAGGCAAACGTTTTAACATTAAAGTTTAAAAGCATTAAGGAATATGAGACGTATCTGTACATATTTTAGAAATGTGAATTAAAATTTCTTTTGTTTTATATTAAAATTTTACTATATTTTAACGACCTCACTCACTTAAAGCTTATTATTCAACCTAGCAGTAGAACAACTGTCATATCCACATTGTAATATCAATTCCATAAGCTTTATATTATTATGATGATATAATAATGATTTTACTAAAAATAATAAAATCTCATTATCTTGAAATCTAAAGATAATATTAGCAGATTTTATAGAAACAAAAATAACTAATTTTCTCTTAACTCTTAATATTCTCTATTTTAATACAGATTCCACAATAAGTTCTTCTCATAAACTACTTAAAATAGATTTCTAAATATTTTTATAACTATTCTTAAACCCTCTTCAAATAACCTTTATTGATTGTCAGTTATAAACTTATACGTTGAATTCTTTTTTAATTTTCTTCTACTGTCAGCTCTACTAATACAAACAAATATAAACATCAAATAAACTGCACGTTTTGTACAAAAGTCTAGCAATTATACACAATAAATAAATGTTGTTAATAACAACTAAATAAAGAAAAATAAAATTTAACAGTACAAAGCAAATGTCAGATATAGAAAAAATGTGCAAAAATATATTGTTTCTAAAGAATCATAAAAGGAGAGCAAAAAAAAAAAAAACAACTAAAGTTATTAACTTCAGGTGTGAAAGAAATGCCAAACATAATAAAAACTCAAATCAACCAACATTAAAATTAGAAAACAAATATGACATGAAATGTTGGCAGTAAAATAATTCAAAGAAATAAAATAAAATTACTTACAATATTTGCAGTCGTACAGACAGACATATACACGTAAAATACTTACAAACATTAAAAAAAGATTATAGAGAATTCAACAATTTTACCCATAAATACATTAGATATATCCTTACAAAAAATATTTCAATGAATACATTGGATCCATATTTCCAGTCCAGTATATAGTTCAGCTCAAGTTCTATTTCAGTTCTAGTTCAGTCCTAGTTCAGTTCTAGTTCAGTTCTAGTTCAGTTCTAGTTCAGTTCTAGTTCAGTACTTTGGTTGTTTAATTTGGTAGCAGCCTATTAAATTTTACAGATTTACTTATCACCATGTTAATTCATATGTTGTTTTGTTATTTTTGTAGTGGAAATAACATCCTATAACAAATCGTTAATGCTTAAAATACTCTATCACAATATTTTGTCAATTTATACAATATAATGACAAATATGTGGAAACAAACATACATTCAAATACATGAGTTCATTTCATTTTTTTTTGGCATACCTACACCATCTTTTGATGTTTGATGTATCATGCTGACGTTTTGAAAATATTTTTATGAATAAAGTCTTGAAATTCAATTCTAACGAAATATATGCTAAAGATTCTATATCTTTATGAAATGTATGCAATAATTTTAAAACTTATAATTAATGTATGTATATTGAATCACACTATTTTTAGCTAATATTATAATGTAGAGTATATATTCAATGGTGATTACCTATAGCTTTTGTGTTTTGCTTATTTTCTATAAGATTTTCTGTATTTAATTGAGGATGGGAGTAAAAAAATGTTGTAAGTAATGAAGCTTTTAATGTTGAGGTGTGTCTGAGATCTTTCAATTATTCTTAAGTAGTATTTGGTTTAAGAGTAATAAAGAAAACCCATGTTTTATTTAAGACTACCTACTCATGAAGATTTCAAGGAAATGGGATTTAAGGATAATAGCTAAACATTGTGGTGTTAAATGGGAATTTGGAAGAAAAAATCCTTTTGTAGTCTTTTTCATATCTAAAGGAATTTTTTGCAAAGATTTTTATTTATTTGATTTGGCTTAAGAAAAAAAATATTTATTTAAGAGAATTTTTTTTGAAAATTTTTCCACTTAAAATTTATTTTTTAATAAAAATAACTTGAACTTGTTGCATGTTTTTCTAAACGTTTATTTAATTTGAATAAAACAAATTGCAACAAAACTAAAATTACCTTTAATTTACTTAAAGTATTTGCGTTTTTACGCGAACATAAAGATCTTAGATTATTTTGTTTGTATTTAAACACGCGATATTTCTAGTAAATGCCTTTTATTTTTCACCACAATTCCGGTTTAAGTCTAAAACAAAATAGAAATTTCCGTTTTTGAAACAAAAACCGCCTGTTGCCAAGAAAATCTTACAAAAAAAAGAAAAAAAAAACTATAAAAATTACAACAAATTGCATGAAATGTGCAACAGGATGGAAAACTGTTCTACTGTCAAAATTGTAACACAAATAAAAATATTGTAAACTACAATTGCAACAAAAGTCAAAGGTGCTAGAGTGGGTGACATGTCAAATATATGAGAAATATGTAATTGAAATAGAAAGAGAAGAGCTAACAAAAAAAAAAAAATAAATAAATAAATAAAATGACTAAAAAACTGATACTTTCAACTGCCAAATATGATAGTAATAATTCGTTATGATGGGTTATAATATAGAAAACAGTTGAAACAAAAAACCATGAAGTAATTGAAAATTAACTTTAAAAGAAACATTGAAAATTATTCTCATGTTTTTGATTACAAGAAGATTACAAATTTGTAATATCATCACATATTATTTCTACTTTCAATAGTTCGTGAATTATCACTACCGTATTCTGCAATGTCATGTACATTAGGGCGCAACTGAATTAGAACATGAAACTGAATTAGAACTGAACTAGAACTGAACT
>JACGTJ010019682.1:685-13482 GCA_014858695.1 Chrysomya rufifacies | reverse complement strand
ATGTTAGTTCTAATTCATTTTTTTACATTTTTGTTCAATTGAAGTGCTAGTTCAATTCTACTTCCAATCTAGTTCAGTTTATGTGCATTAGTAGTTTGGTTTTAGTTCAGATCTAGTGTAGTTCAAATTCAAATCTTGTACAGTTCGATAGCCTTGTCTGTAGTCCAGACTATATACAGATCTAAAGTCCAGACTATAGCCAGGTCTAAAGTCCAGACTATAGCCAAGCCGATAGTCAACACTATAGCTAGGTCTATAGTCCACACTAGGTCTATAGTCTACAATATAGCCAGGACTATAGTCCACATTATAGTCAGGATTATAGTCCACACTATAGCCAGGACTACAGTCAGGTATATAATCCAGACTATAACCAGGTCTATAGTCCCGACTATAACCAGGTCTATAGTCCCGATTACAACCGGGTCTATAATCCAGACTATAACCAGTTGTATAGTCCATACTATAGCTTGGTTTATAGTTCATTCTATTGACAGGTTTGTAGTACATTCTATTGACAGGTTTGTGGTCCAGTACAGTTATATAGTCCAATGTATGTCCTAAACTAAATATAACAAATGTTTTCTAATACCTTTAAATTTTATCTTAAATTCAAATATTATTCCTCTTTTCAGGCAAAGGTGAAATGGTTTGCATCGATCGTTGCGTTGCCAAATATTTAGATATCCATGAGAAGATTGGCAAAAAACTTACCGCCATGTCGGTACAAGATGAAGAACTTATGAAGAAAATGTCTAACTAAATTAATTTCCAAAATTCTGTACACATTTTTTTTCTTCTTATTTCAATTTATTACTATAAAATACAATTAATTTTTACTGTACATAGCAATATTTGCTAATTTAGTTATGTCGTTGTTAAACGCTTTTTATTATTACAATTTTTTTTTTTTTGCTTTTTCTTGGGAAAAAAATAAATATTAAATATGTTCATTAAAATTTAAATAAATTGAAAACTTATTTTATTAATTGCATCGAATTTAAAATTTTTAAAAAATTTAATTAAGGATCCTGCCATTAATTTAAACAACAAAAAAATCATGTAAGTAAAAATGAAAATCTTAACTAATTAAAATTGGTTATATAACGTGAAAGTTCGGGTATTAAAATGGAAATATCCTGGTAAAAAATAGACAAATTTTTTTTATTTTGTAATGTATTTCAGTTTTTGTTTAATTTAAGTTACCTCTACATCATTTTCCGGACTACTTTCATCGGTTGAATCCAAATCACTTGTTTCAATACTGTTCTCCCAGTCGGATAAATCTTCTTCGTCCTCTTCATCATCTTCATTATTATCATCTATTATGTCGTCTAAGACTTCCTCAATATTGGAAGTATTTTTATGATCTTTTGTATCACAGAGTATATTAACATGTTCCTTAAACGTTAAATTTATAAAATATTTAAATTTTTGTAACTTTTAAGAAAAAAAAAAAAAAACAACAAATACCTTTAATTGCATTTTTATAGCTGGCATTTCACATATAGGATTATCACATATATTTAACATTTTTATAAATTCCAATTCTTTTAATAAATACTCTGTTATGGATTGATCAATACGATTACAATTTAGGAAAACATATTGCAGTCTTTTCATATTTTTCAAACAGTCGGGTATGGCAACTAAATGATTTGATTTCAAATTAATATGTATAAGATTTCGTAAATCGCCTAAAGCCTCTGGCAAATCTGTTATTTGATTATTTTCCAATGTTAACCATCTTAATTTGCGTAAACGTTTAAACGTTACCGGAACACATTTCAATTGATTGCCACGTGCCCCCAAAGTTTCCAAACACACACAATTGGATAATTCGTTGGGTAATGCTTGTAGGCCCGTATTATTGCACCAAAATGTTTCCAATTGTGTTAATTGACCAATTTCTCTGGGTAATATAGTAATATTATTGCAACTTATATTTAATACTTTTAAATTTGTTAGCTGACATATAACCAAAGGAAACTCATTGAATTTATTAAAATCCAAAGTTAAAACTTGTAGACGTGTTAATTGACTGACAAAATCAGGTAACTGAAAATTGAAAGCCCCCCCAAATTATAAGACAAAAGCATAAGACGCTATTTAATATGTTTTTTTTTTTAATAGAAATATTTAATAATTTATTACTTACTTTTGTTAAATGATTATGATTTAAGAATAATTTAAATATAATATTGCATTTTTCCACTAAATCGGGCACTTCGGTCATCTCAAAACGTGATAAATTTAAGGTAAAAGATTTTTTGCACAAAACATCTTCACATATTGCCAAAATATGATTATTACGAAAGAACTCGTACACTATATTCATTTTTATATTTTAATTTTTACGTTTAATTTTAAGAGTTTATATAAAAAAATATTATGAAAAAATCAAAAACCAGTCTGTACAATAAAAAAAATTTTAAAATCTTTTAAGTTTCTTTGCACTTTTTCTTTGTATTTTGCAGAATGCAACAACTTCTGGTGCTGCAATTATTTTTGTTTATTTTTTGTTGTTTTTTCCCTTATTTTATGCTTATTTGCTCTTATTGGCAATGTTGCCACTGCAAAAATTTTTTTTCGAAGAATTATGGCGGCCCTGTCTTGAAATCTATTAATATTTACCAAAATTGATCTTGTCCCCAGATTGGAAAATATGTATCTTAAATTTAAGTTATTTGTTAGGTGAGCGCAGAAACCTATTTTTGTTTCCAGCTTTCGTTTCATTTATTGACGTTAAATGAAAAGAAATGTTTCAAAATTGGGGAGATTTTAATGGGTTTTTGGGTCATTTTTATTTAAGATTTGAATTTGCAACGAATGATCATAAGAAGCTGAATCTTGTTAGGAATGATGGAAGAAAAAAGGATGAAGGAAGTATGGAAAGAAAGAAGAATGGCAGGATTGGAATTTAGGTAATTTTTTGGATTTGAGTTTGCAACGTATGATCATATGTATGAAGCTGAATCTTGTAAGGAATGATGGAAGAAAAAATAAGGATGATGAAAAGAAGGAAGTATGAAAAGAAGGAGGAAGTATGGAAAGAAAGAAGTATGTCAGGAATGGGAGAAATAAAAGAAGAGTGGCAGAAATGGAAGTATAGCAGGAAGAAAGGAAAAAATCGAGGAAGGGATGGAACAAAAGAATGAAGAAAGAAATAAGTGAAGAAGGTAGCAAGAAAGAAAGGGAGTCGGTAAGTAAGTAATTAAATCAGTCAGTATTAAGATATTTGATGTTATCAATGTTATGTTATCAAGTCCGGGATCGAATTATGACTACACCCCAATTTATTCTATCTATTCATGATACCTGATCTATTGAATTATCAAATATTGACTATATATTACACTGATCAGACATTTGTACATATGGTTGATCTCTTGCTATTACAGAATTTTTTATAATCTTTGTTATGTGCGCAGAAACTGCGAGTTTTGGTGTTGGCGTTATATGGGACAAAAGTTTTTACCGTTATACGGTGAAATCAAAATAAATACATAAAAAAGGCACCAAGTTATGAAGTATGTAATTTAAGACTTCCTGTGATCCCATATAGTCACTTTTTTCGTATATTTTGATGGCAATTGAAAAGCTTAAATATTGTAGAATTGGTGTTTGATCAATAGAAATATTTAGTATGATTCTTAATATTTGATGTTTAAAAACAATAATCTTTGATGTTTCCAAGATTTCTAAATAAAACAAACTTAACACATTAATTTAATAATTTCCTTTTATTATATATTTTATTAGATGTTATAAAAATTATTAAAGAAAAACTACTTCTTTTCTAGTTAAATGTATGTTTATATTTATAATTTTGCTAAATAACTACAATAATTATGTATTACATTATTAGTTTTAATAAAAAAATGTTCGTTCTTTTGCCAATTAATTGTGGTAGTTCTATTAAAAAAGTTTCTTAAAGTTAACCTTAAAGGAGGTAAAGCTATAATGTTCTATTAATCTGGCCAATAGAAGATTATTGACCATAAAGAAAAATACACTTTGAGCGCCTAACCAATAGAAGGTATTCCAGGTCTTAAATTCTAATAGATAGGCTGGCAATAACCATAAACCTTGGGCCACTAACCATAAAGCAAAGTAGGCTGTACCTTGTAGCCAAGTAATAGATTGTAAATTATTAAGACACAAGGGTAATAAGGCCAAATACCAAACAAAGTATTGAGATGTAACCACCGAATTAAAGGTCACCATAACAAAGGCTAATGAAAATATACAAAATGGTAAAGTTTGACGATATTGGCCAAAGGCAAAACTTAAATATAAGATTAAAATAAATTGAGGCAACATTATAAGGGATTTTTCCAAGAGAGACGTTTCTACAGCACCACCACTTAAATACTGCATTAGGAAGTATAAAGAAAAATTATGTCTAGCATCTTTGCGTACAAAATGATATAAATATGCTTCATAGATATATTGCCAGCCATAGAGTAAATAAAAGAAACCAGTAATGGTAAATAAACTTAAAAATGTACCAAATACCAAAAGTAAATGTTTGCTAGAAGGGAATAATACAATACGCAAAAATTCTTTTAAAGAACGTACTAAACGCTCAGACAGACTAAGATAGAAGGCTAAACTAAAAAGTAAAGGATAGAGTCTTAAGTGTATAGCAAAACCATGACTTAAACCAGCCAGTAAAATAAACAAATTACGTTTACTTTTTTTACAACAATCCTCCGATTTGGCCAATAGATAGATGGTAAGTATAACAAAGAAACTGGAAAAACTATCACCATTACCACGCGTAGATATAACAGCAGTTAAGGGATTATATAACCAAAAACAGGCGGAAATTTTCGCTATTAAAGCGGGTCTATTACGTTCATCAGTATCACCATAATTGCAACTTGTTGAGGCTTTATTATAACGACCATATTTCGTTAAAAGATATTGTACAGCCTTATTACATTGCGATTGTAATTCGGAACGTACAATAGCATAAATTAATACCGCTACCAAAAGATCAAAACAGGAATAAATTATTTTACCCACACAAGGATGTAATACAACATTGGGTATTTGCATGTAGGCTAATAAAGGACTATAACGATATGTGTGCCGATTAAAGGGAGTATTACCTTTTAAAATTTGTCTAGCTCCATCGGTAACCACTTTATAATCTATATCCGTATACGGCACTTCCGAATGTAAATCATGCAATTGGCCATAACATATTAAAGCCAAACGTATTATTATTGATAATATAATATGAAAACGAAATGATAGATTTAATAAAAACTCCTTAAATTCCGGCATTCTGCCAGTTATGGACATTTCTTTTTTGTGGAAACCAACAATATTTGAGTAATTAAAATTTGTATTATAATTGTTATATATTAATTATATTTAATAGTGTTTTGTTGTGTCGTTTTTTTTATCTTTTTGCTATGATTTATAATTTGGTTTTCATTTCTAGAGCAGCTTTTTGTAGGCACTCTTTAAATTGTTGAAATTCTTTATCACAAGTTTTATGTTGTATATTCAAGTCACGGCTTACACAGGCGGCATAAACTGTAGCCGTTTCGGCACATTTTCCCAATAAAATTGGATAGTTACGTAAACGTTGTTTAGCTTTACGCACAGATTCCATTACTCGCGTCTTTTAAATACAACTTTATCTTCAATTGGAAATGATTCTTCTATGAAAGCGTCGTACAGAGGTCGTGAGAAGAGTACTAAAAGCGAAGTGGTTATAAAGGTGATTTGAAAGAAACGTGGATTTTTTTGTATCCAATTACGTTTAGGTATTTGGGCGGTACGTTTACGTTGAGATGCTTGTTGCTTGAGAATATCTTGCAAATCTTGTGGTGGTTTGTAGGGCGGTATAGAAGGTTTTGACATTATTTACTGAAAGTATAAAAGAAAAGAAACAAGCAACCAAGTATTAAAACATAAAAGTTCAAATTTAAATTTGGTTCAAAAGAATTTGTTAACAAGCCCAATGTTTTGTTACTCCCTACAGCATAAAGCGTCATATTTTTTAGATTTACCTCTTTCAACAATCACTTTATTGTTTTCCTTTCTTTGTGTCTTCTTCACTTGTTTTTTCTTTAATATAGGGACGTTCCAAACGAATACCCGAACAGCATAAAGATTTTGTATGCCACTTTAAGCAGCACTGACGCATTTGCTCCAATACCTCCAAACACTTATCTTCTTGATAGCCGTTTTCTGCAAGGAAAATAATTATATAATTTTTTTCTTATTTTAGAATTTTTGCAAACAATAGCAGAGTATACACACCCTTTAAACAAGCTTGTATTTTACAGGCATTAGCTTTGCAAGGATCTTTTTTGGTATTATACTGGGACATCAATTTTAAACAATAAACTCTAACAAAATATATGATTTTCTTAACAATTTTCTGCTGCCAACTACAATGTGAAAGAAGATTTTGTAGAAAAGACCGTGTTTAAAGAAAAGTGCGATAAGAAAATAATAAAAATTTGGGGGAGAGAAATTGAAAACAGCTGTGCTAATGTCATTACATATCCCAGCAAAAAAATGGCATGCTATATACAAAATAATTTGAGTAACAATACTACGAAACTTTAAACTACTCACATAATTAAAATTTCAACGAATAAGATCTTAAAATTAATCCCCTAACTTTTATTTTATTCAATCCTAATATCATATTAAAAATTGTTATATTTAAAAAGTTGTCGCCAACTTATTACATTCATCTTGATTAGGATTATCGAGTAACTACTTTCAAATACTGAGTAACCAAAAATACAATATTAATATTGATTACTCAGTACTAGTACTCAATACTTGGAAATTCATAAACTTAGGATGAAAAATACAAGCGTAAATAAAACTTTGCAAGAATAATTTCCAAAAAAAATTTGTTGGGCGAAAAGTTTATTTGACATAAATAAAACTTACGAAAAAAAAAACTAAAGTAAGTTCATCGCTTGAGATGACTTTGATTGCTCCAATGAATTTTTATTTTAAACTATTCCTGTGTTTTTAAATTTTCTTCCCAATTACATTTGGTTTTTGGGATAAAATAAACTAATTTAATGATTTTCTTTAAGTGCTAAGGTACTTTCTTAATATTTTCTTTTACATTAATGTTCCTACTGATGTTCTCAATAAAATGAGTTTATCCATTATTTGTTATTTAACACAGAGTTACAAAAAAATTGAATACAAATAAGCCGGTTAACTTATGCCACATATTAAATATATTTTTGCTGGGATAATTTGAGAAAACGGTTACTTTTTCTTAAACTATTTATTGCTGATTACTTACAACTGTCAATTTGACAATCAACTATCTGGCAACTCTTATTAAGCACGCCAAGTCAGATTTTTTCTATCAGTTCTTTGCGTGAAAAAAAAAATTGTGAAAAATATAATTTATATTTTTATAAAAATATATTTGTAGTTTTTATAGATATAAAAAATGAATTTATTAAATAAATAATAAAGTCTTTTTAATAAGTAAAAGTTCAAGTAAACATCAAATAACAAATTGTTCTTAAAAATCAAGAAATCGCCAGAGACAAGAGCAAAAAAAAAGCCATCTTTTGCAACTGTCATAGAGATTTTTTAGAACACAACAACACAAAGCGTTTTGGCTGATAAAAAAAAAAAAAAAAAAACATTTAAGAAAAAGCAAGAAAAAAAAACAAAAGTGAATTGTGCAAACTATTTGCATTAGGCAACAAAAAGGGAAAAGTAGTTGTGTTTTAGAAATAATGCCTTCGAAAAAGAAGAAATATAATGCACGTTTTCCAGCGGTAAGTTTTTCTAAGACATAAAAATGAAAAAAAGTATTAATTAAAAAAACAAACAATGTAGAGATATTGATTTGTATATAATAAAACGTTTAGCTAGTGATAAACAAACAAAAAGTGAATAAGAAACATTTTTTTCTCCAAAAAAATTTTATAAACAAAAATTAATATAACATAACATATAAAACTGTTATACAGTGCATTAATGTTATTTACATTGTAACTGTTAACAGCGGAATTAAGTATGTTATAAACAGTGTTGCCAGAACTTTTAGGAGAAGAAAAAGTGCAAAAATGAATTGAAAAATGTTCTAAATGCAATTTTACTGGTAAAAATTTACAAAAAAAAAAAAAATATATATACATTAAAAAGTGGTAAGCGCATAAATATAAATTCTCCAAAAAGTGAAGAGCTAGAATTTAATTACATTATTATGCCCTTATTATTATAAACATGTATTTTAATGTGTGTTGTGTATTTACAGGGTCGTATCAAAAAAATTATGCAAAGTGATGAGGAAGTAGGAAAAGTCGCCCAAGCTGTACCAGTTATAATTTATATCCTTTTTTAAATAAAAAATATTACTAATTTCAAAGTATACTCTTCAATAAATCCAAAATATAAATTTTTAGGAATAGAATCCATGAAAGACATTAGATTGGAATATAGTATAGTCTAGATTAGAGACAAGACCAGGAGTTCTAAAATAGAAGTCCGCCACACAAAAGTGGTCAGTGATGTTACACTAAGAAGGTCGCGAAAAAGTGCACTTAAAAGTGGATTAGAAATGAACTAGAACTAAAACCGTAATAGAACTAAACTAAATCTGAATAAGAACAGAACTAGAACTTATTTAATACCGACCTAGAACAGAACTCAACAACATTCCAGACTATACATTAAACACTAAACTAGAGTTCAGTTTGAACTATAAATTCGATTATATACAGACTATAGACTAGTCATAACCTAAACTAAAACTGAATAAGAACAGAACTAGATCATATTTAATACCGACCTAGAACATAACTAGAACACAACAATAGACCAGATTAAACACTAGAGTACAATTTGGACTAAAATTCGATTATACACAGATTATAGACTAGACTTAACTGTAAAATATAGATCGGTTGAAGAGCATATTATAAAATTCGGCTTAGTCGAATTAAAAAACTTTCACATCATTCAATATATGGTTTCCTTAACTGACTACCTTAAATGGGATCGTCTTTCGAATTGGTCTCTTGTTTATAAAATTCTTGATGTTTACCTAGGACATTAGAACTTTTCGTTGAATCTTTACTCACGAAAACCCTCAAAATTACTAATTCTCGAAATGCCAAGACACTGTCAACGTCTCACATGAAACAGTGTATAATGTCAGAACAACGTTTCGATTTTTTACGCGAACTGGTACGTAATATACCAGACATAAGCGTTGCCGAAGAAGCAGCCAACTATAATGAAGAAGATAATCAAAGTTCACCCGAAGAACAATATCCTGATTCAGATACTCCATACGATTTAAGTATGCCTTCGACATCAGAAAAATCAGGAAGATCAATATTAGCGTCAAATGGCCATAATGGTGGAGGACAAGCGCAACATGATAATCCCCGCAACTATTTAAAAAGATCGATTAGCTCGAATTCCAGTACGGTTATACGTCATACAACAGCGTTAAGTCAAACTAATGTTGATTGTTTACCAGCGAAATTAGCACGTTCCGATTCAACACCAGTTCCTCAGCATATGTCTGCCACAGCAGCAACGGCATCAGCATCATTATCACCGTTAGTACAACAACAGCTACAACATCAACATCATCGACTGATGCATCAATCATTCTCAATGCCGCCTATGATGCATATGGATAACAACAAACCAAATACTAATACCCCTCCAAAACAGCAACCAACTGCCATACCTGCGCCTATTGTTAATATCGATTATACCAGTAAGCCAGTAGTTAAAATAGACTATAGTAATTTGCCTATAGCAGCAGCCGTAACAGCTTCTAATACATCAGCCGCAGCCACACCGTTAAGTGCACCTGCTAATATATCTAGCAATACGGCCTTTAATTTCTCAGCCGAACCAGTTATCAATATAGATTTATCAAATATTGTGGCACCAACAGGTACAGCCACAACCCCCATGGCTACAATAAGTATTGGTACACCAACTTTACAAACGCCAACAACAACACAACAACCAACAAACCCTCCTCTAACCACATCCGCATCTTTAGCATTGTCATCAGCCACATCTTCTCCTACAACAATTAGTAAAACAAAAACTACAACATCATCAGCTAATAATAAAATAGTTGCTGCTGCTGCTGTTGTTGTTGACCAACAATCTCGTAATTCCAAAGCTACACTGGCCGAGCCATATAATATTTCATCTTCTTCTCCTTGTTCTTCAACTTCTTCTACAAATTCTTCAACAACAGCCAAGGCTACAGCATTAGCTGCTGCTGTTGCAGCTGCCACAAACATGACATCAAAAACAACGATTTCAGCGACAAAAACAGATTCATATTTGGATATGGATGAAGATTATGACAATATTTAAATAGTAAAGTAAATTGGAAAAAAATATGAATTAACAAAACAACATACAATCCCAAATAACAAGGTAATTTTTAAGTTAAACTAAATTTATAATTTGCTATCTTTTATGTTATATTTATAAAATTATTCTCTCGTAAATTAAACTTTTTCTTTATTATTATTTTCGAAATTTCTTAAATGTTTTAATTTCCTTGTAAAGCAAGGATTTAAATGAAATGATGATTATGAAATTGTATGTTATTTAAATATTGTAAAAAAAAGCAAAAACAAACAAATAAAGAAAAATATTGAAAATTTGTTTTGTTTTAATTATGTTTGTTAAGATGATTTAGATTATTATCTACATATGTAGATAATAATCTATGGTTTTATATTTCAAATTGTTAAATATTTAGTGTAAAAATTTCTCCAAAAAACTGGTTTCCGTTTCCTTAAATGCTATAGAAATCAACATAAATTTCCATTAATTTATGATAGATTTAAAAAAATATTTAAATTACGAGAGTGTTTAACATTAAAATTTCTCATTCTAGCGATTTAGATTACAGAAGCAGATATGAAAATCCCCTAATACCTTTATTTAAGATTTCAATTTTTAAATTTTCAAGGCCACAATTCCTATTAAGATTCTGAGTTGACCTATAGCTGATAGTCCAGATAATAGTCTACAGATTTTTCAAGCCCTTAGTAAACCTTAAAATTTTTTTCATTTCCAGCACTACCATGACACTAGTAATTTAAATGGAAGCATTAGTTATAGCTTCAACTGAAATGCAACTGGTCGTATTTAGATTAGATTAGAGGAGGGCGATGCCACAATCGTAGCATCTACACTCGGAGACCCATGTAATTTTTTGAAAGACTCTACACGATCTAGGTTCGAATAACCAGTCTATGCCTAGCACAAATCCTCTGATGCTATTAAGATCTTAAAGCCTGGAGATCTACCAGAAATTAGCATCTAAACCACTTCGACCTGCCTTTTATCAGCGCTAGACAGTGACATAGATTATGTTCGATTGATTCTGGTTCAATCAATATCAAAATTCTCACATAACCTATAAGATTCAAGGGCTCTTACATCCCACTTAGTTATCATTACCAATGACCCTTCTTAGACTTCCTCTGTCCAAACTTAGTAGTGGCCCTTTTTAATATTTAAGAAAATCACTAGAAAATGAAAAAGAACTGCCCATGAATTAAATACTTCTCAATGAAATTAAATTTTGATGATTGCACTTTAATATGTTAAACTTTTAAACTCTTCATGTGAAATTCTATTTCTTTCCTTGAAATCTTTCGTGTGGTCGATCAAGAAATTCTTTGTTCAATGCATTGCTCCATAAATGTTTAAAAACGATACAATTATGTCGGAGATCATCTATCAAAATTTGTGTGTGTTTTGTTGTATTCACTTAGTTCGGGATAAAAAGTGATAGAAACAAATCAAATAACCGTTCGAAATAAAAAATTATTATAGTGAAATAATAAAAATTTATATAAAAAAGAAAATGAAATCAGATTACTCAAATGTATATAATCTCCAGTTCTTAAAACAAAAAAGAACAACGAAAATATTTTCAACTCTCCTGCCGGCGTTATTGCTCATGGTTGGAAAGGACACGTCCTTTTAACGTCAAATTTAAGTTTCTTTTGTGATCTACAAAGGTGAATGTGTAACAAGGGTGCAGCGTATTAATATCTTTTTACGAGATATAATACAAATATAGATGTATGAGCGTGAAGATAAATATGCGACGTAACACGTATTTAATTGAATTTTAATGCATTTCTATATAGTTGTCCTTGCATATTGCTTTAGATTAGATTCCCTCAACTTAAGGGTTTTGGCTTATTTTTCTCACCTCAAGGATTTTGCTTCACTTCGAGGGCGCACATAACCCGACCATATTCAAATTTAAGAGAGAGGTTCTAATTATCCTTAACGCCTGTGATTTTTTTTTAATTTTAATATTTCAATTCGGAAATTTATCTCATTTCAAATATTTTTGCCCACTATGCGTAAATAAGGTATGCGCACGTAATCTAAACATATGAGAATTTTAGAGGAAGTCCTAGTAATTTATAACAGAATCCCAAAATTGTGTTTTGCAAATTGTTTTCTTTTATACATTTTTCATGTTTCAATTTAGCGATTTATCATATAGCTAGGATTTTAATCCACTTTGGAGTAATATCCCGAAATTGAATCTTAGATTTTGACCCACTTCAAAGAAATAAGAGGCCTACACGTAATCCGAAAATTTGAAAAAAAATGTTTTTCTAGTTTCAATTTAACGATTAAACTCATAATTTTTGAAGATTTGAAAGTTAAATGAGTAATCAAAAAAAAATCAAAAAGCTTCTAACAGATTTTCCAACTTCATTCTTCAATTTCCTACTCCGTGTTAATGATGATCGCCCCCCCCC